>JBBPBX010003015.1:58526-71538 GCA_038048925.1 Garcialebias charrua | reverse complement strand
TGCAAATAAATATTCACTTTTAATGTAGCACTGAGTCAAATAAACTAATCAGCTGAGGTTTACGCGTTTCACTGTGTAATAAGTATTCATAGGTACCTTTTTTCAGGTTTTTACCCTCAATGAACTTTGTAAAAGTTAAATGCACTCTTGCAGTGTTAACTTTAAAATAGAACTTACGTTCAAACAACAGTTACTAACTAACCCAAGCAGCCTGATTTCCGTTTTTTCTTACTCAAACGCTTATAAAAGAGGGCTGACTTAAATGCAATGACTTCACTAAAATGTGACAGGATGCTGCTTGAGCATGCCTTTAAAAAGATGTCTTGCAGTCTCAGTGAAACTTATTTTGTACTGCATTTGACAGTTATCAGGAGCGAAAAAGGACGTTCTGTTCGTTATTTCAAACAATTTTTTATTTAAAATAAACGAGTGTTTGTGCGCTCAGCATAACAGTACAGTAATGATGTTACTCCAAATAAAAACCAGTGATGTTTATCAATTTGTTGTCTTGTGACATGTTCAAATCAGGTCTGCTTTCTTTGCTTCTTTGGAGTGAAAAATCTACTTTTGTTTGTTATTTTAAACTTTTTATTTAAAATAAACTGGAGTCATTAATTGTACACAGCAAAACGTTAAAAATGCCATTTTTAACTAAAAGTGTACAGATGTACAACAATTCTGTTTAAAATTCAGAGATGTGAAGAGCTTAATGTGGAATTGCTCTGTTCTCCATCATTTTTTTTTAATTTAATTTGAAAATCAAATAAAAATTCCCTTTTGAGTGTTATTTTAAATCTCTTCAGTATTTAAAATGAGCATAAATTGTTTGTCTGTACCTCTGTTATTCTAAAATTTGTATTTAGAATAAACAGGAGTTTTTGTTTGTGTACAGAACAATTTTAAAAGCTGGTAACTCACCATAAAAATGCTGACTTCTTTATGATGTTTTTGAGAAAACTCATCTGTCAACGTCTTTTAACCAACAGGGGGCAGCTTTGAGTCTTAATTTATCACGTGGAGACTGATTTATTTCATTCAGTATTTAACTGAAAACTACCTTTTAGAGTTAGTTTCTAGTATGTTCGTGATAAACGCTCGAACTGCGGTCTTGTCAGAGACAAATCTATGTTGTTAGACAGTTTAGATGGCTTTAAATGAGTTTTTAAACTCTCAGTGAAATCTCTTTTCACCGTGTGTGTGTGAATGTGACTGCTTGTCGCCCGAAACGCACCAGGAAATGACGACACAAATAGGCGGGTCGACGCAGCGCGTCACCAGCTCTGCTGTGCTGAGCGAGGCGGAGCTCGCTACACAGATACGTGACGTCAACCAATCAATCACAGCGGTTGTAGTTCATTCCAAGCATTCATGGTAAATGTAGTTTTCTTACCTTCGACCAATGTAGTACCGGAAATGACGACAAAGTGGGTTGGTCGCAACGGCGTGCGTTCCCACTACAGCGAATCAGCGCTCGCTACGAGTGATTGACAGCTCACAGCTCTCGTTTCATCCAATCACAGCTCATAAACAAACGTGTACTAGGACACGTAGCTCTGTAACGTTACCTTAGCACAGCAGACCACAACTTTATGGACTCTTAAAACAACTCAAACGCTACGAATTAACTTTCCAAAATTCTGAAACATGCGGCGAACACACCTAGACAGGCCAACTTAGTTACGCTCAGTAACACAGCACTGCAGCTGTTGAACAAACACGGACTCTCTCGGAGCGCGTCAAGGTCGGTTCTGGTCCACTTTTTCGTGGATCAGAAACTCGGGTCTGAACAGAACCACTATCCGACTACGTTCTAACAGTAATATGCTTCTTTGACCTGCTCTAAAATGTAAAATACCACAACAGCAATCTTGTAGATGTTAAATTAGCTTTCAGGCTTTTGACTCGGCGGTCAACAAAGCTTTGTGCCGGAGTCTGTGCGTGAACTGGGCCGAACGGAACCAGAACACCCCCACAGACCACGGGCTGACAGAACTTCACCTAAAAGCTCCCACAGCGTGTCAAGGAGTTGAACAATAACAATCTCTCAGCTTCAAATGATAAAAACATGCAGAATCTGCCTGCTTTGAACACTTCCAGCCAAAATCATTATCCTCAGAGTTTAAAACTTGGATCCTCTTATGCAAACATGACGTTACAGTTCATGAGAGACCACAGATATCAATAAACTTTCAGAACCACGTACGAGGCCACCAGATGTAAGGGGTTATGAGGAGGTCAATATTAATACTGACCTCTTTATCCTTAATTAATCTACTTATTCAGATTGAATAGTAAATTCACGGATTCTGTTCTTTTTCAGTTTACCCAATATCTCTGTGATCTTTATGATGGATAAATAAACAGAGCCATTAAGTGACAAAGACGTTAACTTAGTTTGATATGTCAAAGAGACACTATCATTTATTTAAAATAAATCAACTAAATTAACACCATTACACTTGATTGACATGATTTCACTTTCTTTCAAATTAAAACGTCAGCACACTTAAATTCAACACAACAGACTTCAATATTGGATGTTAACATATTTAGTCTGTGGGCTCTTCAGCTTAATCATAGTTTCCAGCTTAGTTTGAGAGGGGAAAGAAATAGGAGGAAAGATTTAAGAAGAATTGGGAGGTTAAGAGAGGAAGTTTATCTTGCATTTATGAAACCAGATGACACTCTTCCGTACGCGTCCAGCTAAGATATCATCACACCTCCAGCAAGCAAACAGCTGCTCCTTTACCTTAAGACGTCCGCCTTGGTTCTGGCAAAGAGCTGTGGTCAGCCTTGGACTGACGAGTCGTCGGTCCCGCAAGTCCAAGCTGGACTCCAGACGTGTTTACCTTGTCGGTGTCGGTGATACTCGCTTTCGTCGGCAGAAGCCGTGACAGTCGTGGTTTCTTGGCTCAAGATAATTTATTCCAGGAAGGAATAACAAAGTTTTGAGCTTACGCTCGGAGTGGACTCATAACAGCCTGTTATCAGTCCTTAGCTGAAGACGCAGGTCGTTAGCTCTTGACCAAACGTACCCAGCTCTTTGGGAAAGGTTCACATCTCTTTGAAATTCCCAGCAAACTCTTTCGGACTCTTGCCGACTCTCTAGTTCCAGCAACTTAGGACTAGTACTTAAGGAAGGACCAGTCGAGGAGTTCACTTGTCTTATCAGGACCCAAGGTTACAGCCAGCAGCAGAGGGAAATGTTTAGGAACAGACAGAGAAAGCTGGAGCCCTTTTCAGGAGAAACAACGGATTAAACTGTCTTCTTATTTCTAAACAAAACAGTCGGGTCTCTGTGACCCGAGATTTCCCTTTAACACAGCAGTGAACACAGTTTAACTCTTAAAGAATAACACAGCTTAAAAGCACACATCATGAAAATGACAAATGTTATTCTTTTGATCACATCAGCCTAAAATCAAAGATAGAAATAGTCTCTTTTGGTGACTATATTTATCAGATTACAGCTTAATGAATGATTTTGTAGTAAATGTCTTGCTTTACTGAGAGGTCAGTAAAGGTCAACTCTGGAACAGTTCAAAAGTACACAGGTGTCTTAAAATGGACAAGGTCATGCCCACTACAGTACCTCAGTGAGATATTGTTCATCAGTTCTGTTCAGTCTTTTGACTTGATGTAAGTGCAGAAGCTCTCACTAGTCTAGCCCCTTAAAGCTCTTTCGTACGCGACAAATTTCTTCAAAAAGGAGGTCTTGAATCCAGCGATTATATTTGTGTCTTTACTGAACTTAACAAAAAGCGATACACAAAAAAAAGGCATACGGATTCAAAACAAATAGAAAGTGATGGTCAAAAGACTGTTTTACTCTTCGGGTGCCAGACTTCTAACAAAATGGATGCTTACGTCATCTTTAAATCCTTTTAAACAGCCATTCAGAAGGCACCACGTCATAAGCTTCAACAGCATAGAATTCCAAATGCTTATTTTCTTCAAACAGCAGAACTACAACTGTAAATCACAGAATCAATTCAGGCAACAAAATAAAAAATTCTTTTAAACTTAAATCCTTTATATGGCTCCTACAAGTTCCTAGGACTGCACTCTTCTGGACAGAGATCTTTGAGTTTGTTTCTTGGATCTGTTGGAGCTACTCCTCTAGTTTGGCTGTCACAGCACTGAGTGCTCAAATGACCACTGGCACCAATGAAGCCTTGAAGCCATGACTTCTATATTTCCTCTTTCTTTCCTTGGTATATACAGTATCCAGTTGCTCCCTCTTCCTGATGTTACAGTCACTTGGGATTGCCACAATATCCAAATACAGGAACACAGTCAAAAAACTGTAACAATAGTATTAAAATATTTACAACAAAACATCCATTAGTAAAACATAAAAATGCAATGCAAGTTAAAAAAAATCTCAATTTAAGACACAAACGTTACAGGTGCAAGATGTGACTAAAACCTAGTTTAAAACTAGTTAAAGGAATGAAAGACTCCAACCTCAACTTAAACTATTGATCATTCCAAGACCATGGGCCAAAATAGGACAAACTCATCTTTGCAGACTCTGTGCGCTCAAAGGGTACCTTAAAGGTATTGTGACATGATTTTATAAATTTGAATATTTGTCAGAACATATATATCTTATATCATTGAGCTCTGTTCGTTTTTGCAAAATAAATTATAAATATATTAAATTTTTATTCCAAGTTATGGTAGTTTTTTTCTCTGGGATACGCCCCTAAAAATCTGCGCATTTCCGCAAAAACTTCATTGTGACGTGCCTACGTGACTACGGGAAGGCACGCTCCAACGTGCATTTAAATAATAATGGGGAGCATGTCCGATTGCGTCTGAGATATATCATTTTAAGACAGTAAATCATCCAAAACTCTCATTAATGAACCCTCCCTGAATAAAAAGAAACTACAGATGTTACCTGATCGCGCAGACATAATTTAAAAATACATTATTAGCAACGTGTTTGCTCCGGGCTCTCGGCTAATGTTTCTTAGCAGCCATCTTGGCAAACAGAGTCCCTGACACCGGTCACGTCTGAGATATATCATTTTAAGACAGTAAATCTTCCAAAACTCTCATTAATAAACACTCCCCGAATACAAAGAAAACAACAGATGTTACCTGATTGCGCTGACATAATTTAAAAATACATAAATAGCAACGTGGCCTGTACTGTATCTCGGCTAGTGTGTTAGCTGCTACCTCGGCTTTTTATTACCGGTTGCGTCAGCGATATATCATTTTAAGACAGTAAATCATCCAAAACTCTCATTAATATCCCTCCCCGAATAAAAAGAAAACAACAGATGTTACCCGATTGCGCTGACATAATTTAAAAATGCATAAATAGCAACGTGGCCTGTACTGTATCTCGGCTAGTGTGTTAGCTGCTACCTCGGCTTTTTATTACCGGTTGCGTCAGCGATATATCATTTTAAGACAGTAAATCATCCAAAACTCTCATTAATATCCCTCCCCGAATAAAAAGAAACTACAGATGCAGACATAATTTAAAAATACATTATTAGAAAAGTGTGTGTGCTACTGATTCGGCTAGCTTGTTAGCAGCGAACATAAATAATCTGCCGTGATAATTGGCTTCATACACTCACAGTGTATAAAGTAAAACAACATGAACTCACGTAAAATATATAGTTTAGAATCTAAAACACTACACACCTCCGATTATGTTTACACAAAGACTTACTCAGCTGCTGGACAGTCTTCCGATGGTCCCTGCGTTGTTTGCATGGTAGCTCCTGTGGGACTTTCTTCTGTAGATTTTCTTTTAAAAATAGTAGGAATAGCATCCGGTTTTAAAAGTCTTCTGAATCTTACTGGTAATCCTAAAGATTCTTGTAAACCAGGTCTTTCCAGATAACAATCGGCAGTAAAATGGTCGCTGCAGACATACGAGTAGGAACCCACCGGTCCTTGTCTGGTCCATTCTGATTCTTGTCGAAGTTTCTCATCTTTTGGAAATTTGTGAAGAATCACTTGTTCACTGCTGATATTAGAACACACAAATGCGCTACAACGTGACGGCATTTTTCAAGTTACACAAAAAAAAGAGCCGATCTTTCAGGAAATGAATTCTATGGCAAGCAGTTAACACACAAAACAAACGGGCAAGGCTCTGCCTTCTGCCCGTTGTGACGTTGATGACTGGCGACGACGACTGGTGATGACGTATTGCGGAAATGCGCGGAATTTTAGGGGTGTATCCCAGCAAGTACCAGAGAAAAACATTACCATAATTTAGAATAAAAATTTTACATATTTATAATTTATTATGCAAAAACGACCAGAGCTCAATGATATAAGATATATATGTTCTGACAAATATTCAAATTTACAAAATCATGTCACAATACCTTTAAACCGCAGCCAGCTACTGGTTTGATTTGATTTGATTTGATGTTTATTCATTGATTTTAAAAGAACAATACAAGACGTTTCATCAGATACAAGAATACAAGTAGGATAAAATGAAGGGAGCAGAAAGAAGATGAAATCTTATTATATCTGCCCCTTATTTCACAGTTTGTTCAACCAATGATAACCTTCAAACTACATCACAAAATGAATAATTCTACTTAATTTTTCTAACTGTAATACACAAACTACATCACAAAATGAATAATTCTACTTAATTTTCCTAACTGTAATACACAAACTACATCACAAAATGAATAATTCTACTTAATTTTTCTAACTGTAATACACAAACTACATCACAAAATGAATAATTCTACTTAATTTTCTAACTGTAATACACAAACTACATCACAAAATGAATAATTCTACTTAATTTTCCTAACTGTAATACACAAACTACATCACAAAATGAATAATTCTACTTAATTTTCCTAACTGTAATACACAAACTAGATCACAAAATGAATAATTCTACTTAATTTTTCTAACTGTAATACACAAACTACATCACAAAATGAATAATTCTACTTAATTTTCCTAACTGTAATACACAAACTACATCACAAAATGAATAATTCTACTTAATTTTTCTAACTGTAATACACAAACTACATCACAAAATGAATAATTCTACTTAATTTTTCTAACTGTAATACACAAACTACATCACAAAATGAATAACTCTACTTAATTTTTCTAACTGTAATACACAAACGCACTAAGCTACATCATAAGTACAACATAAGTGTAATACACAAACACACTAAGTTACATCATATATAGTTTTTGAGCAAGTCCTTTTTGACCTTTTTCTTAAATGTATACATTGATTTTGCATTTTTAACATCACTCTCCAGAGCATTCCACAATCGAACTCCCTGAATTGAGGTAGACCGTCCCTTTAAGCTGGTTCTGAATTGTGGTTTGATGAATATCTCTGTCCCTTTGAGATTGTAATAACTTTGTCTTTTTATAAAATTTCTTTGGATATTTAAAGGTAATGTGTTATTATGAGCCCTATACATAACTGATAAAATACTATATTCTACCAATTCCTGGAATTTCAATAAATTTAGCTGAAGAAACAAGGTGTTTGATGGGTGACTGAAATGTTTTCTGGTGATTACTCTTACAGCTCTCTTTTGTAAAATAAAAACAGGCTTTGTAATTGTTTTGCACGCTTTTCCCCAAACCTCAATACAATAGATTAAATGTGGAGCAATGATTGTGTTATACAACATATGCAGAGCTTTATCAATTAAAAAATCCCTGACTTTATACAGTACTGCAATTGATCTAGCTATTTTTGTTTTAATGGAATTTACATGATGTTTCCATGTCAGTTTGTCATCAATGATAACACCCAGAAACTTCACTTCACTCACTTTACAGATCACAACATCTTCAATTTCAAATGGATCGTCATCAACAATTCTCTTTTTGTTACTGAATATCATGTAATTAGTTTTATCTAAATTCAAAGATAATTTGTTTAATTTAAACCAAGTTTGTATTTTTATAAATTCTGTTTTCATCATATCCAAAATCTGTTTTATGTCATTACCCGAACAGAAAAATGTGGTGTCATCGGCAAAAAGAACACATTTAAGAAGTCCTGACACATTTACCAAGTCATTCACATATAAAATAAATAACTTTGGTCCAAGCACAGAGCCCTGAGGAACTCCACAAGTGATATCACGGAGGTCAGATCTAACATCATTTATTTGCACAAACTGTTTCCTATCTTTCAAATAGCTAGATACCCACTGTAATGCTGGTCCTCTAATACCATATTTATTTAGTTTTTCAAGGAGAATGGTGTGGTCAATGGTATCAAATGCTTTTTTTAGATCAACAAAAACACTAACACAGTACTGTTTATGATCGACAGCATTAGTTATTTGTTCCATTAAATCCATGAGAGCCATTGATGTAGAGTTTTTTTCTCTAAACCCATACTGACTGCTACTTAAAATATTTTGTTTATCAATAAATTGATCCAATCTGGTCACAAATAGTTTTTCTAGAATTTTTGAGAACTGTGGTAACAAGGATATTGGCCTATAATTATTGAATACACATTTATCACCATTTTTAAAAAGAGGAATTACCTTTGCTACTTTCATGTTATCTGGAAATATTCCTGTTGAAAAAGATAAATTGCATATATATGTAAACGGTTCAATAACATAACTCATTATTTCTTTTACGAACATCATATCCATGTCCACCCAGTCTTTTGATCTCTTGTCTGAGAGATTTTTTACCATTTTCATAATTTCCTCTTTGTTAGTTCCATTAAGAAAAATACTGTTGGTGCAACTTTTAATTGAATGACACACATTATTATCTACTTTTGGTATTTTAGCTGCAAGGCTTGATCCAATATTTACAAAATATTGATTAAATTCATTTACGATATCATTCTCATCATGTATTTCTTTGTCATCTTTCACAAAATATTTTGCAATGTTCGTTTTCGCTTTATGACTTTTTAGAACATCATTTATAACTTGCCATGTTGTTTTAGTGTCACCATTGCTCTTGTTTAATAAATCACTATAGTATTCTTTCTTGCATTTTCTTATAATCATTACCAACTGGTCATTACTGGTCCTGAGACTGCGTGTGTTTTGGAGTGAAATGAACTTGGAGTTTATGTATGATGGTAATTTTCCTAAAATGGCTTTGTATATGAAAATATACCAATGCTTCATCCTTCTAATACTGAGTGAAGTAAGTCCATCAAGGTTATATAAAGTACAATGGTGAATCTTAAAAGGTGAACCTGATATATACCTCAGAGCAGCATGATACTGTAAATGGGATCCAGTTTAGCTAAGGTAGTCGGGGAGGAAAATCTATAGATTGTGTCTCCATAATCCAGCTGTGATAAAAACAAACATATGTACAGTGATGTTTAAAATTAAGATCTTTATCCAACCAAACACCAAGATATTTGTATGTGTCTACAAGTTCTATGATATCAGCATTCAGTGTTTTAATAGGAGGCATGGTTATCACAGAATTATGGAAAAACAACATAACTTTGCATTCAGGACTAATTTTGAATCACAGAGAGTGTTCTGTAAGGTGTTGAAATCAGTTTGAAGATTTGAGTGGAGTGCATCTAGAGAGGGTGCTGTCGAGTATAAAATTGTATCGTCTGCGTACATATGGTAAAAGGAGAATTTAAGCTGACCACAGATTTGATTAATATAGAGTAAAAAAGAGCAAGGGCCCTAAAATAGACCCTTGTGGAACCCCTTTATTCAGAGTGACCGCATTTGAAAAAAAATGGAGCCAAATCGTACAAACTGAATGCGTTTAATTACTGTAGTTGTTAAACCAACTAACCATGTCGGTATTAAAACCAAGTTTTTGCATGATACTGATTAGGTGACAGTGGTCCACGGTGTCAAATGCCTTAGTTAGATCAATAAACAATGCTAAACAAGCATGTTCACTTTCAAGTGCTGTTTTAACATCATCTATCTCTTTTAAGATTGTTGTCATTGTACTGTGTCCTGCCCTGAACCCAGACTGGAAATTGTTCAAATGCTCTTAGTTTGAAGTAACTGTTTGAACTGGACAGACACCAATGACTCAAACACTTTTGCTAGAACTGAAAGATTTGAAATTGGTCTCTTATTGTTCATGCCTGTGGTTAGCCATCACCTGTTTGTCAGCCTGGATCTGGAAGTCCCATATTAGCCCTGCCATTCTGCACCACCCTTAGTGTACCTCTAGTCCACATGTCAAAGTGCTGGCCCGCGAATTCATTATTCATGGTCCCCTGGATGATTTTTTTGTGTGTGTGTGTGATGGCCTTAAAAAAAGCAGGAGCATGTCTGTGTTGATTTATGCCAAGAACTTAGCAGATGTAAAGCTATTTAATATTTTATTTAATTCATTTATTCCTTCATTTAAAAGAGACGAAATAAAACAAATTAATCAAAAAGAAAACAATGAATGAAAAGAGTGCAGAAAGAAGAAAAAAATTATTATATCACCCTCTTATAATAAACATTGAACCAGTCCGGACCTTGGCTTGTAGCAAATTTGTTTTTGTTTTTTGGCCCTCTGTGTATTTGACTTTGACAACACAAAGTCTAGTATGGACTAGAGTCTAGTGTTTTTCAACCACTGTTCCCTGGCACACTAGTGTGCCGCGAGTGATCGTCAGGTGTGCCATGGAAATGATCCAATTTCACTTAACTGGTCTAAAAAGATTTTTGAAAACAAATTAATTATCTGCGTTCGGCCGTACGCCGCTCTACGCCGTTCGTACGCAGAGGCACACGCGTATCCTCGCAGGGCATGTACGCACAAAGCTCAATTTTTATGACAGCGAACACAAGCGCGTTGTTGCACAATAAATTGCCCGGCGCCAGACTGTTTTGTATGCGATACAAATATATTAAATTCCCTCTTCTTCATCCCTGATCTGGTCTTTTCTTTAGTTTTTTTGCCAAAAGTCAAGTGATGGCTTCCTCCTCCGCTGACTCCATGACTGAAATGATGAGAAATTAATGAATTTGTCACGAGCGAATTAAACTCTGGTCCAACGTGGCTGCGCAAATTTCTGCAGATTTCCTGTCTGATGTATGGGTTGCAAGACCAGTGCTCCCTGTTTTTAGTTTATTTTTTAGAACTTTTTATTAACATATAAACACAGAACACCGCTGGGGCAGAAGCTCTTGCCTTTTTTTCCCCACCCGACCTGTCAATCAATTCAGTAGGCGTGTCCAGAGGCGGTCCCTCCTATGAGCTATCTTTGTTTACAATTTTGGTTGGTGGTGTGCCTCGTGATTTTTTCAATGAAAACACTGTGCCTTGGCTCAAAAAAGGTTGAAAAACACTGGTCTAGTCCATACTTGGCACAGATGTTCTTGTATGTTATTCCAGCCACTTACAGTAGTTATGGCGTTCAATGTATACTTTACCTGCCTGGATCTTACACCCTGCCTGCAGTATGTAGCTTTTTTTATGAACATATTTCTTCACTCTGTCACTACCTCCTGACAGACTGATGTTAGCCAGGTAATCTCTGAAAAAATTAAAAAAAAATATTGTCCCCTTGCTTCTCCAGGTGGTAAATAAGCATTTCTAAAAAGAAAAGGTGACCCGCCATTTTCCAGCCAATAAAAACAGAGTTTGTAACCAGCCAATAAAAACAGAGCTTGAATTTGAATCAGCCAATAAAAACAGAGCTTGAATTTGAAATTCAACAGACCACAAGGGGGCAGAGCCACATATGGCTCTGAGGGGGAGGGATCAGAATGCTTTGCCTGTTGAAAATATTTCTAACTGCTACAGTTCTACAGAAACTGCATACTGAACCTTTATGTGTTGGACTGTCTCAGGGGGATCTTTGTACAGTCTGAATCTTTGGTCCTGTGTGCCTGGTATGGTGGACCCTGGCCTCTATTTCTCTTGTGCTGAGGACCTGCTCAGTTTTCAGCTTTTTGATACAGTTTTAAAAAGAAAGAAAGAAAAGACTGTAAACAGCTGCTCCAAACCTGACAACTTTTTTTATGCAAGTATGTTCAAGGACTGGCTGTTATTTTTTCTGAAAAGATAATTGACTTGGAATACATTATCAAAAAAAAAAAAAAACGCTAAAAGAATGTCATCCACCACCATTAATGGCAGACCAAGATGATCTTACTGTGAGTTGTGAAATGACAGAGTGGAAATCATTTTTGTCAAGCCTTGAAAATAACGAATGATTTCAGAGTGCACAGATTACAATGTACACTGCTGTACATCCTGTACAGCAGTGTACAGAATACACTAGGCATGACTCTATGACCACACCAAATGTTAGCTCAAAATACGTCAAATTAAGTTATAGTCATTTTTGTGTTTTTTTTAATAGGATTTCTTACTTTAGATGGTTATCTTGAATGGGGTTGACTCCAAAGGATTATCAGTTGTAGATGTGCATCCAGCAATTACACTGAGCATTTTGTCAAAGCCTGTCCACTGGTTCATGAGATATGCAGACACTATACAGTACACACATTCATAAACATTTTAGCCTTTGGTGGTGAGTGATAATAGTACTTGTATGCATGTAAAATATTGGCCATCGTTGATCATTTTGAGACGAGTTTTTATGTACAGTATGCGTCACTGGGTGTGTGGAGTTGGTCGGGGGTGGATTTCGAGGTACTTGTCATGCATGGAGGCAGCTGCTGTAGCGCGCAGCAGTGTGAGGGAGAATTCCTCCAGAGTGGTTCTAGTCACAAAGCCTGTCTGGGAGAGGCAGTCATATGTGAACACAGAGCCTGTATGTTCTCACTGCTGGAACCTCCAGATACATTTGTTCTGCAGCAACATCCATCACAAACAGTCATGGCAAATCAAATGGAATCTGAAAAGACAGAATGAAAATTAGGCTGATATAATGAATAAAAATAGATAAAGCTTTACTTAATATTACTGTATATTGATTTATTTCACACTACTTTTGTTTCAACTGTCATCCCCAGATAGGAGTGTAATGAGATCTTCTGCCACAGAATCATGTGAGACTAAAATGTCACAAGATTCCTCATCAAACTGAAAACTGTCTTGC
>JBBPBX010003015.1:34905-55051 GCA_038048925.1 Garcialebias charrua | reverse complement strand
TGATGTAGTTTGTGTATTACAGTTAGAATTATGTAGTTTGTGTATTACAGTTAGAAAAATTAAGTAGAATTATTCATTTTGTGATGTAGTTTGTGTATTACAGTTAGATAAATTAAGTAGAATTATTCATTTTGTGATGTAGTTTGTGTATTACAGTTAGTAAAATTAAGTAGAACTATTCATTTTGTGATGTAGTTTGTATATTACAGTTAGAAAAATTAAGTAGAATTATTCATTTTGTGATGTAGTTTGAAGGTTATCATTGGTTGAACAAACTGTGAAATAAGGGGCAGATATAATAAGATTTCATCTTCTTTCTGCTCCCTTCATTTTATCCTACTTGTATTCTTGTATCTGATGAAACTGTCTTGTATTGTTCTTTTAAAATGAATGAATAAACATAAAATCAAATCAAATCTGAGGCCAAAGAGAACTGCTGGAAAAATCCACCATGCAACATTTGTTCAGGAGCTGTGAGATGTTGAAGCTAACAGAACTTTGTCGTGTCATGTTTTAGCAGCTGCTAGCTCAGTTAGCCTGTTAGCATAACTTCCTGTTGTTCTCCACTGAGTTGTGACTACTGTCTGCTGCAGGTCAGACTCTGGATCCTCACAAGGACTTCATCCAACCTCACTGCACAGTCTGAACATGTTTGAAGAGAAGATGAAAACAGAAAACATCAAATAACTAGTGATGTGTCCTTCTGTGTCGAGGCTTCAAAGCGTGTGTCGAGTAATCCAGGAGGATGTATGTGGAGCGTGCATCGAGGCATGTATTGATGACATACGTAGTGACATTCAAGGCCTTGCTAGCGGGCCGTACCAAGTGACCGATTCAGGAACGGGCTCATTTGTATGCGCGAGATTCGAAATATGAAGGGCAGACAGAAAAATCCATCATCATCATAGAGACAGAATAAGATCATTTACAGATCAAATTTAAACTTTATTTGAGGTACTCACAAACATGATTTTTTTCTTTTACTCAACTTAAGGGGACCACATGTAAGTATTTAAAATTTTTATGTTATTTCTGTGTGCTATCTTGACAATATTAATTCATTTTAATACACAAAATAATTCTTAGATAATTAATTATACCCTTTTTAATTCTGCCATTTTTAACTTTTGTTTTGAACGACCGGTTTCTGATACAAGTTCTGAAGTCCACGCCCTTCAAAGATCTGTTTACGCCCTCTGCAACAGCCAGTATCTGTAATGTGCTTAAGATAACTTACCGAAACCCGTCTGAGCGCGCCGCAATTTGCTGCTCCTTTTAGCATGAGACCACCTGAATCCGATGCTAATGTTAGCTTGTTCCTCTTCCGGTGTTCGCCAGCTCCGCTCGTTGCACGCGGCGATTTTGGGAGTTATCGCTGTTCCAGTCAAGACAACACAAAGTTCACCAAGTGTCTCCCGTAAATTAATCCGTAAGGAGAAGGTCCTCGCTGCTGCGAGGCTGCTGCGAGGCTGTACAGTTGAAGCTCCGCTCCATCGCGCCAGAAGAGGGTCCCGTTGCCGCCGGTCCCTACGCCGGGGGTCCGCTCGTTTAATTTTTGCCGGCTGCGCGTTGGGAGCGATCGCAAATACACTAAAAATTGAACTAAAACATAAAAATAACAATTATACTTTATTTATAAAGCCATTTAAAAAAACCACAGCTGCAACAAAGTGCTGTACACATGAAATTAAGAACATATAAACAAAAGATGAGATGAAATCATGAAAAACAACCATGTGTAAATGATTTGGAAAGTGTTTGCTCAAGCACTGTACCCTAACGTCTGGCCTGATTTTAACAATACACACCCATTTATCATTATTTCTGCCAAAGACAGGCAGGCTATTCAATCAACATGTCCCATCAATAAACATCAGGGCAATATGCAATCTTCATAAATGTTTATTGCACAAATGATTACAAGAAAATTTACGACTTCTATTATTAGATTTAATTTCAAATAGTAAATGTCTAAATTATGAGTTATTTAAACCTGTGTGATATTTCAATGCAAAGTAAAAACAATGAGGCAAATACGTAAAGTACATAAGAACATTGAATGATTGTATGAAACCCTGATTTCTAATTGGTGTGACCGCTGATTGCTCAGAAACAATAACTAAGATTCACTTGTAGCCTCGTCAGGACCAGGCTATTCGCCATGGAAAAATGTGCCGCCTCTTTTTTGTGTGCAACCGAATCAAGGATTAATTCATCCAGGATGATGTGAAAATCTTGGCTTACTCCTTGATCCAAGTTTTGAACAATGGGCCCAGCTAGCTGGGTAGATAGAGTTTGCACACTATTTGATCCAAGTTTTGAACAATGGGCCCAGCTAGCTGGGTAGATAGAGTTTGCACACTATTTCAAATGGTGGATGTCAGTTTTTATTAATATTCTATGCCATCCACATTATTTCACTGCCTACATCTAACCCATTTATACTCTTTTGGCTGCTTTACCCACATTTCTGGTTTAATTTACTGGAACATGCATATTTTTTTCTCTATTATTTAATGTGTTTTTAGACCATAGGCAAATTCCCATACAGATGTCAAGTTACGACTGTAGAGCTCTTGAGACAGGTTGTAGATGAAACGGGTCTGATAAAAAATGTAATGAATACAGTTTTAAAATGCTATGTGTTGTCGTCAGTGTGTATTCCCATACAATGATGAAATTCATTCTCAGCATTTAACCCATCACACATGAGACACCCAAGTGGAGCAGGGAGCAGCTATGCAAGTACCTGGGGAGCAGTTAGGGATTAGGTGTCCTGCTCAAGGACACCACGACATGTTGGCATGGTGGGGAGTTGAAACTGACTATCCCAAGTTGGCTGCTCTCTACACCGCAGCTGCCCCAAAGTCAGTGAATCAACCTTGTTTAGTTTTTATATCCTAAGGTCAAAACTGGTCTTAACTGCTAGTTTCATGTGATAGAACTAGTCTCCAATAGTCACAGCCTAATTCAATATTACATGAAAACGTGTATTTGTATTGTCATTGTTTTGATCCATTCAAAGCCTAAATTTGTGTTTGAGTGTTAAGGGAGAGAATGATATGATGTTCTCAAATCATGGATTACAATAAAATACAGTGAATCTTAAGCAGCTTATATTTGATCTGGTTAGCCACCAGCAAAAGCATAAAAAAATCACACAAAGTATCAATGACCAATTAAATAAACACTAAAGCCATTCAGCTCATATGATCCAGTGATGTCTTATCACACAAAATCTGTCTGTACTGATTTTACCCCCTTTTTTTGGTCACAAATGCATAACTAGGAGTCTGTATGAATGAATCACCTTGTGTTTAGGATATCATATTTTTCCACAGCTGAGTGTTTTTGTTTATTTTATTGTTTTTTACAAATTTTGCTTTGTTTCAACAATTGAACATTCCATCGAATTACACAAACCAGGCTTGCAACTGATGAAACCACATATATAAGTTGTCACTTTAAGGTTTGCACATTTCATCAAATAGCGACAATGCTCCAACTCTTTCAAGCACTTGTCATAAGTTGAAGTGAGGCGGGTGAACCACAGCAGAAAATTATTAGGGTTCTTTGTGTTACTTCCTCTTGAAAAAATACTGATTTTACAAGTATGTTTTAAATGTGTCCTTTTTGCCTGATTGTAAAAATACATGAGGTTTTGTTCAAACCAAAGGTGACATGTGAATTTAAATGAACGTACTGACCAGGCTTTAGGTTTCTATACCTAACACATGAACATCAGTATTAAATGAACGTACTGACCAGGCTTTAGGTTTCTATACCTAACACATGAACATCAGTATTCACTAATATAGACAAGCTACATGGTCAATTACAATGTACCGGTAGTATGATATTGAATAAATCCTTAATTCTATTCAAATATATTATCCAGCAGTGTTTGTAAATACAACAATGGAATATAAATCCAACAATGGAATATAAAAACAACAATGGAATATAAAACCAACATTGGAATATAAAACCATTGCAAAACAAGTAATTATCTCTTAACTACACCCCCCACCCACCCCAAGTCCTACCTGGTTGAGGAGAAAAAGAACTGCACTGTAGCTCAGTGGTTCAATGTCCTTTTTCAGATGAAAGTAAATTTTCATTTCATTTGGAAATCAAGGTTCCAGAGTCTGGAGGAAGAGTGGAGAGACCCAGAATCCACATTGCTTGAAGTCCAGAGTGAAGTTTCCTCAGTCAGTGATGGTTTGGGGCCATGTCCTTTGCTGTTGTTGGTCCACTGTGTTTTCTGAAGTCCAGTCGAGGCAGCATCTACCAGGACATGTTAGAGCTCTTTATGCTTCCTTCTGCTGACGAGTGTTTGGAGATGCTGATTTCATTTTCCAGCAAGATTTGGCTCCTGCCTACACTGCCAAGGGTACCAAAAGCTGGCTGTGGTATTATTTTAATTCTCTAAAACACTTTTTTTGTCATTATTTGTAGTAATGAACTATTATTTTACTCTGTGGAATGAATATGTAATAAACGAGTTTTTCAATTTCTGAAATTGACAAAAAATTGAACTTTTTCACAATATTCTAGTTTTGGAGATGCTGTTTTAGTCAGCTCGGGGGTCCTAACTTATTTTTCAAGTATAAAATGCAACACCGCCACCTTAGCACTATAAACCAATAAAATAATTTTAACTGATACTACAAGATATTTAGGTTTCTTTTACAGACGAAGCATGGAATGGTGTTCCAAAAGTACACAATTAAATTTGAAGCACTCCTTAATCAAAAATCAGTTAAATAATGGAGGCAATGTGTATCGTTTATACAACAAAAAAAAAAAGAAAAAAGGCTGAGGCTTTCCAGTGGGAACCGATCAAACAGCAAGGGATAGATCCAAGTATCTGGAAAAAACAAATCCAAACATCCATGACACCACACCTGAAAAGTTGAAGGGGACTGCTGCACAAAAGCACAAACCCCCCAATTACCACCTAAATCACTCAAAGTAAACAAAAGAAGACAAATTCAAGTCAGAATTAATTGGGCAGTGTACATTTAGGACAGTTTAGTCAGCCTGAACTTGACTTTTATGAAATAAACATAAATTCTATATCAAAACCCTTACTAAATCAGTTTAACAAAATAATTGCTACTGGCCTCAATTATTATCTCATGTGCACAAACATTATTTACTAGTCCCAGCTTTGAGTCATTTCATACTGTCAGTATTGCTAAACACCACCATGTGATTGTAGATTACGAGAACCACTGTAACAAACCAAGGCAGATAAGTTGGGTTTGCCTTTTCATTTGAGAGTCATTTACAGTTAGAAGGATGTCTTTTTTTAACGTCCTCTAAAGATACATTTGCTACAAAAGTTTTAGGATTAGCCAGTCAAAACTTCTAACGTTGTACATGAAAATGGATGAAATGTGTTTTAGATTCTCATAAAGGTGATATAACACATTTTTGTTTGTATATATTTAATAAAATGCTTGAATGGTGAAACTATATCGCTTTTATGATGCAATAAACAAAATGACAGAAAATGAACAAATTAAAACCTGTGCAAAAGCTAGTTTGTTGTTTTTGTTTAGAACAATTAAATTAATTTCTATTGCATTGTGGGCTTCTCAAAGCAGAAGCTCACCTTCTAAGTCGAACAAGGCATGTAATCAGCCATTGACTCGTTGCACTTGTCAGCTCCCAAAATATTTGATTGGATTTGGCCACTGTGAGGTCTCTGCTTTCAGCCTTCCCAGCTTGCTCCGCAGAGACCGGATGTTCAATAAAGTTCCACTTTCAGCCTCCCCCCCCCATCTCTTATCTGGGAAGCCAAACTAGATAAGTGGCTCATCCAACAGTGGAGATAGAGAACGCACACTCTTAGTTCATTTGTCATGCAGCGTCTTCCCAGGAGTTGATAGAGCAGCAATTAGACTCATGAGTAGGAGGTTAAATAATTGTTATCAATGGCTAATGTAATCCTAAGGGTTTTCTATCCAAGTGTCATTTGGTGACTATCTTTTTCAGCCACATCATTGCTTTTGGCTTTTTTTACAAAGTTGCATCAATTTAGTGGGACTATCTGTATTATAAGCATTTTTTAACTGAATATAACCTACATTGAAATTGTAAGAAATACTTTAATATTTTAGACAATACAACTGGATTATTAAAATAACACATTAAAGACGATCCTGTAATGGGAAAAAATGACAATGGTGACAACTACACAAGATAAAAAGGAAGTATAGAGACTCGGTAGGTGTTTAGGCACAAGGACTGTAGATGTACATTTGAAATGGGTCCCTGAGTGTGGCAAAATGTATCTTTTCTGATCAGTTCACAAATAACATCAAACAGTATAGACATTGTTAAACACTCTTTGATCTTCGTGTCTCATTTCTGTTCCAAAAGCTGCTGAGAAATATCACTCAAAGAGGTAAACAGCTAAACCAGCACACAGCACAGCTTTATTCTCAGAAGAGCATATTTAATGAATGTCAGTTGCTCTTGGTTTAATTACATATTCATACAGCAATGCCATTCTTAGAATATCACACCAAGATCGCTTGATATGTTTGTGAAATTCTGACAAGGTGCATTTGGTCCTTGATTGATGTTGCTGTAAAAACGGTGATGGAGGAAAAATATTGTTTTTGCATGTGCTTTTGGTCTGTCCTGTTAATATAGCTCATGAATCCCTATGCAGATAATGAAACCTTCACAAAGTAATCATTGGGTTGATATCTACTACTGGCCACCACAGCCAATAAACTTAAACACAAAAATGGTTCTAACTCAGCTAATTATGCAGACATTGACATGTATTGACGTAGACGTCTTAAGTGCTAGCAAACCATGCAAAATTGCGCAAGTAATCATAATATTACAGGAGATTGTTAAGGTTATTTTCAGAAATGACCAAAATAGTTATAGCTCTATCATTTCTCAAAATAAAACAGTATTAATCAAAAACTCTGACATGACAGGTGTGGGTGACGCATTATTTCAAGGAGTGTTTAGTATTTAATTTCTGCTGTTTTCAGTGTGTGTCAAAGTCAGACTGGAGATGCATGTCTGAAACACAATTGTACAAATTGCACTATGAAGCTTGATACAGAATAAATCAGAATCAGCTTTATTGTCATTGCACCGAAGTACAAAAAAATTACATCTCAGTACAGGCCGTCCGAGAGAAACACAACCGATGTGGGGAGACGGAGTTGACTAAGGCCGCTGGCCTTGAGAGGTACAGCCCTTTTTTCCAGATAAGGAAAAAGAAACACGAAGGAGAGTGTAGGTGTAAAAAATAAATAAATAAAATCTCACACTGTGTCCTGTCTGGAACACAATGAAAGTTGCAAAAATGACCTCCAGTACATGAAACAGCAACATACTGATGACACATTTATGCATGAGGAGGCTGACAAAGCCAGTGAGTTATCCGTGGCCACTGTCAGAAAGTTCCATAGTCCTGACAAAGATGGCACAGTGTCTATCAGCTTGCTCAATGCTGACACAGATTCACAGATGTCTTCGGGAGGGGAGCAGAGCTTCTCATTCACATAAACAACCAGGAGAAGTTTGAGAGAGCTGGCCAATTCGAGGCCCATTGGGGAAGCCAAATTCAGAAACGTTATTTTTAGTCAGGCAGCCTCTGCTCAAATTTCCATGGCTGCCTTCATAGTTCTGCTGGTACGTCTCATTGGTGATTCCAATCAGCAAATCTTTTTTGTCACACCACCAGACCAAGCTTGTAGCCTTCTCCAAAGCCAATTCCTTCCCACCAGTGAGTTCCAGGAGTTGCAAGTGGCATGTGGTTCTCAGAAATGTCATCCTGCTTACGGATGAACTCATGCAGTGTCTTGAGAGCTTACTGCTCAGTACATTCCTTCATACAAGGCAGGCAGCCTTGAACCGCTGCCACCATCTTCCGAAGTTGTCGGTATGCCAGATACCCGCCAACTCCCAAAAAGCAGAAATCCGGTCTTCATAAATTGAATTACTACGCGTATTCTACATCCTCAATGGACAATACAGACAGACACACCATATTCTAATGGCCCCATGAATCCATAGTATATCTAGCTGTGAGTGTCCCTTCTGGACATGAGTGCTCTCCTTTACCCTGTCTTCTCGTAAAAAAAAAATCAATTGAGTTGAGAGACCAGCTGACCAGATCCATAAACTCTAAAACTGTTAATTCAAACACATTCAATATTCTTCATTTCAACAAATTGTTAACAGAACAGTTGAAAATGACTTCATTAGTCGTATATCGGTTCGTGCTTTTTCACCTAGGTGACATTGATTTCAATTTTTTGTATGTCACACAAATTTGGTTCTTACTTTTACTTAGTGATTGATAACTTAAAGCCTTTTGAATTTGTCTTTGCAGCCTTATCTCTGTGGATCTCTTTTTGCCATCATGGTTATAACTTCTTGAAAAGAAAAAAAAACCCACAACTTATTATTATTATTTTTAATACAGCAGTGTTGTAAATGGTGGCATAAACTATATATATTTTATTACTACCTTTAAACAATTTACAAGGTCTGTATTTCAGAACAGTTTCTGGGATATTGATAGCCGTGTTACTTGTCAAGTTTTCAATTACCGCTTAATACATAACAGGCACAGCCCTCCCCTCCTCAGTCTCACATGTCTCTGGCACATTGTTTTTTATGAGGTATACATTATTCAGTGCAGTGGTGCCTGCTTCGTGTGTGTTGATCCAGGACTCCATTTCCTGTTTCAGATGTGATTATTTAAATCTGACATTTGTTATGAAGCTGTCTTCAATGTCTGTGATGATTTGGAATACATTACAGTTCTTGAAGAGATAAGGCGTCTTCCATTCCATGTGTGGTAAAGCACTGAGAAAGAAATGGATTACAGCAAAAGCCCCTCAAACTCCTTTCTCCCTGTATTTTTATTTACAACCTGATGTACTCAACTTTTCTGAAATAAGTCTCCTTTTGAAAGTTCATATCAGGGCCAGTCTAAAGTGCCTGCATGTGGATTTTCAACTTTTAAACATGTCCAATAAAGAATTCTCTTCGACTGAGACACTGCACCCTGCTTTGTCTCTAAAACATTCCCTGACATAGAAATGTTTGCCTGACAGAGAAAAAAGTAATGCGTTAAGTATAATGACTAAAGCGTGTCATAAAATGTTAAAAGGGTGAGTGTGCCTTGTAGAGTGAAAGTGCTTTCAGTAATGACAAGACCATAGAAGTGCTAAATAAATGCTTCTCATTTACTTACTTACTTACTTATCATACTTACCATGGTGTATCATGCTGATAATTCAGTTCCAGTTTTCAGTTTATTTATAAAGCGTCAAGTCACAACAGAAGTCATCTCGGGGAACTGTACAGAAACATTCACATATAACATAAAAAGTTAATAATATTCATTATCTGAGGAGCAGATGGCTTTGAGTTTAACCTCCATTGCAGGTTCTCATCTTGAGCAAGCATGAAGGCAACAGTGGAAAGGAAAAACTCCCTCATGAGGAAGAAACCTCCAGCAGAACCAGGCTCAGGACAAGCGGCCATCTCAAGGATTCAATGTTCTTTATTTCATTCCACCACATGTGGTACATGTGGTGGAACGAAATTATGTATACAGAGTCCCAGTTACATCCAACACAAGTATTAAAATGTAAGAGAAAAGCTGTAATAAAATCTAAGATGTGAACTAAGGAAAATGTTAATAAAAATACACTAAGCATATATCTGCTTTGACTGGCTGGGTTTGAGAGAAACAGGAAGGAGGAACAGATAGACAATGGCAGGTCAAGAATCACATGTTAAGATATAAATGGTGTGGAATGAAAACTATTAAATTGTAACAATTCATTTTAAGAAATGTGGTCATTTTTTCCTCCAGTAGTCTAAGCCTATGGCAGCATAAGAAGCCAAACTTAACTGTAGGATTTATCAAAAAGGAAAGTCTTCAGCCCAGTCGTAAAACTGGACAATGTGTCAGCCTCACGAACAGAAACTGGAAGTTGGTTCCACAAGAGAGGAGCCTGATAACAGAACGATCTTCACCCCATTCTGCTTTTGAAAACTCTAGGAACCACAAGTAAGCCTGCTGTCTGAGAGCAAAGTGCTCTGTTAGGAAAATATGGAACAATAAGATATGTAATATAAGATGGAGATAGGTTGTTGAGGGCTTTGTAGGTTAGAAGTAAGATTTTGAATTATATTCTGAATTTGCTGGGGAGCCAATGGAGAGAAGCTAAAAGTGCAGAGATATGATCTCTCCTACTAACTCCAGTTAAGGCTGGCAGCAGCAACAACTGAAGACTTTTTTTTTAAAGACATACATGTATTTTGACACCCAGATAACAAACTACAGCAATAGTACAGTCTAGTCATGACAAATGCATGCATCAGTTTTTTCCCATCATTTTTAGATGATAAGCCTCATCATTTTGACATGTAACATTAAAAAAATGAAGACAGAGCATAGAAAATTGTACTAGTTTAAGGATAGAAAATCTGTAAAACGTAAACCTTTACGTTCCTGTCTGTCTTTCTTAAAGACTGTTTAGATTTTTAAAACATTGCTCTTTTGCCACTCAGTTTACTGTAGGCAGATAATTCTTTCAAGTTTTAGCTTTAATAATACGCCCCTAAATCAATAGAAGATTGCAGAGGAAGTGTCAAGTATCATGGCTTAGGAACTATCAAAACAACAATCACATGACCCCTGCAAACAGATGCATCTCTTTGGGACCATTGGTTTGATGTCCACATCCGTTCTAGAGGAAAAGCCATCAAACACGTCCCTGGAGAAATCTCCAGGAAATCATAAAAATAACATATAGATCAATATTGAATTGTTTCTATTGTATGCCTTTATTGGAATGTTTTCTTCAGTTTAATTAAAACAATATGTAACTTTAAACCAGATGTTTCAAAGACTGGCGTTTCCCATTTATTACAAAAATGTTCTGTGTCAGTTCAAACTCAAGTAATCCTCTGGTACCTTTTTTGGCCCAAGCACCCACCCCCGCCCCAATACACCAGCTCAGGCTGTAGTATGGAGCCTGGATTTTTCTTTTGACTTTTGAAAACCATTGCTGGCATTAAAAAATAAATACAATTAAAAAAAAAGCTTTGCTACATTTGTACAATTCCTTATTGGATCATATAAGAAACTACTTTAATTTAGAACTTGAATGTTAAATTATAGAAACCAACAACCAATTAAAGTGTTATGAGCACCATGTTTAACACCTAATATATGATTTTAAACTAAAAACATAACAAAGCAAAAAAAAAAAAGAAAAAAAAAGACCTTCAAAACTTATAAGAAAACAAATTAGTAATGAAATAATGAGTTCATTGCCTCTTAGGTTTTTCCATTTGCATTGTGTGAATGCTTGTTTTGACACTACCGAGCTACATTTGTGAGCAGTTTTCAGCTGAAATTAAAACCACTACATGACTTTGTTTTATAAACATAAACAATTATTTAAATATCTCTTGCTGCTGTTAGTAATTCCTGCTTAAATTATTATGTGAAACTCTGGTTTACAGCATTATTTCTACTTACCAATTAGTGTAAATATTAGAAAAAAGAAAATGCATAAATACCAACCATTGTTTAAAGCAGGTTTAGACTGTCAAATAAAATAAAATAGCCTGAAGCAATAACACGACCAACCACAATTTACATAAATAAACTCTACTGGCCTTTTCTTAGGAGAGCTGCTTAATATGATGTAATAATGTAGCTTCAAATTGGCTTTCTTGTTGTGGGAACCAGTTAAGGACCAGCCCAAGAACCAACTTTGTGAACCCCAGCAGAAGTTCCAGATGGAATAATTTTCCAGTCTATAAGTCGCACCTTTTTGCCTAATTTGCATGCCCTGCGACTTATAGAGAGGTGAGACTTGTTTATGAATTTTTCCCCCATATTTTTAGACAAATTTTTGGCTCAGATATGACCGTTTTACATTTTGGCAAAAAATGGTGCAGTACCACTTTTGTCCGCTATGGTACACCGGCTGTTCCCACCTCATGCGTCCGAAGGCAGCCTCCTCTGGTTGGACTGACTCTGTCGCAGCCCGGCCTCCTGCTCTGGAGCTCTGACACTTCCAGAGAGTCCACCGACCGTTTCCAGCTCATGTGTCCGAAGGCAGCCTCCTCTGGTCGGACACACTCTGTCGCAGCCCGGCCTCCTGCTCTGGAGGTATGAACTGCTCAGTGTTTGTTAGCAAAAATGGTTACTATTTATCTAAATAGCTCATAAACCACCGGACAGATTTTCTTTAAACTTACAGAAAGTAATTACTTGGTGGTCATTTACAAACTGTTAGCTGTTGGAATTGTTTGAGATAAAATTAGATTTATTTACAATTTATTTTCGCGGCGCGCGCGACCGTTTGGAAGACGTCAAAGCGAAACAATTTAAATCCAGCAGATTTGACCATTACGTGAATTTGTTAAGGAATGGTTAAGCTAAGACACATCTTTGCTATAATTTTCAGCAGACAAATAATTGATTTTACTGTGTTAATCTTGTTAAAAGTCCTTCCGTGCATGCTTCTGTGGCCACCATTTTCAGCAGGGCAAATGACACGCAGACGCGTTGCGTAGCGGTGACGCATAATTCATTCATTCATTCAACCTTTATTTATACAGGCTAGCCTCGTTGAGTCACGGGGACTCATTAATTCTGTTGCTCCTTGTAGCACTTTGAGATTTTCATTAATGAAAAGTGCGTTATCAATTGAATTCATTATTATTATTATTATTATTATTTACAATAATAGCTGCGACTTAAATAAAGGTGCGACATGTTTATGGATTTTTCCAATTTATTGCCAATAATTGGACAAAGCGACTTATAGAGAGGTGAGACTTATCAGGCGGAAATTACGGTAGATCAAAATAAGGAGCTAGTACAATATTTATTGTTCTTCCACCTGCGTAATATCACTAAAAATTAGAAACCTCTTATCTAAAAAGGATGCAGAAAAACTGTTTCATGCATTTTGTCACATCTAGACTGGACTTTTGCAACGGTTTATCTAGGTGTCCAAATACTTCGCTAAAAAGTCTTCAGTTAATCCATAATGTTGCTGCCAGAGTTAGTAGGAAAGTTCATATCTCTCCAGTTTTAGTTTATCTCTATTGGCTCCCTGTTAAGTCCAGAATTGAATTATAAATCATACTTATAACCTACAAAGCTCTCAACATCCTAGCTCCATCTTCTATTACAGATCTCGTCGTTCCATATTTTCCTAACAGAGCACTTTGCTCTCAGACTACAGGCTTGCAGTTTCTAGGGTTTCCAAAAGCAGAATGGTAGAAGTATCGTTCAGTTATCAGGCTCCTCTCTTGTCGAACCAATTTCCAGTTTTTGTCTGTGAGGCTGACACATTGTCCAGTTTTAAGACTGGGATTAAATCTTTCCTTCTTCATAAATCCTATAGTTAGGGTAGGCTTGTATTGCTACTATAGGCTTGAACTACTGGAGGACAAATTGACCTAATTTCTTAAAATGAATTGTTACAATTGCATAGTTTTTCATTTGAAATAATTTCTATCTTAACATGATTCTCGACCTGCCATTGTGTATCTGTTCCTCCTTCCTGTTACACTCATACCCAATCTGTCGAAGCAGATGACCACTTTATAATGAGCCTGGTTCTGTTGGAGGTTTCTGCCTGTTCAAATTGAGTTTTCCTTTCCACTGTTGCCTTCATGCTTGCTCAGGATGAATCTGCAATGAAGTTACACTCAACACAGTCTGCTCCTCATATAATGTTAACTAACTTTTTATGTATATGAATATTTTGTTTCTAGTGCCCTGAGATGACTTCTGTTTTGACATGGCACTATATAAATAAGCATATGTGAATTTAATTTACCCTTTGAATAAAGTTTTGATACATCCGAACAATATAAATTTGTATTCAGTAGCCTACCATCTTGTAAAGGATACTTGGCTGCAGTGAAACTGCCAGCCAAGACTGGAGAGTTATTTCCAACACTAATTGGATCAGGGCACTTTCATCAGGTGCTTTCATCGGTTGATTAACTAATGCATTGTTCTTCGTTGCCATGTTGAGAGTTGTTGCAGTCATCTTAGTTTGAAGAGGTCAAGTCAAGGTGAGATTCAATCAGGCCAGCAGTGCTGTCCATGGCTGGACGGTGCTGGTGTAATTACACTCTCCACGACTCGTGCTGAAGCTCCAGATAAGGTGTGGGCATTATTAGGGGACTTGGGGAAACCTCATCTACACAAACATATTGTTTCACATTTTTCATGTTAATTACATTGTCAAGATTTGGTGTTGCTTTGCATCATGAACACAAAGTTTCAAGGTGACTTTTCCACCACTTGATAACATTGTGAAAGCTGAATGTGATAAAATATTTGTTTTATTTGGTGATTTTACGCATTTTAATAATTACTTACCTTCGTTGTGTATTATACCTTTTTAATACTTCATAAATTGTGTGGTATTGGTGACTGGGAGCCAGTATTTATGGGTTATGGTTGGTTCTCACTGGTGCAAATTACATATATTTATGACTATGACTATAATGAAAATGTACAACGGAGCTGTTTCTTGGCAAAGATACAAATCAGGAATAAGAAAAAAGCTTTAAAACTTTTGAACCAGTAAGTTTAGATTTTCTCCAGAATATAAAACAGCAAAAAAAGAAAGAAAAACAAGCCAAAACTGAAACTAGCACCCAGCTGTCATGGCAAAGCTGTGACATGGAAGTGCCACGCTGCCCATTACCCAGATTTTTATTTACACTTATGAGACACTGAACATAATGAACGCAGTTTAGATGACTGTTATTGTGAAACCTGACCCCATATGGTCACGTAATGGTCGATTTGAAGTCATTTTATCATCACAGTCCTCAGTCTCACAACTTTCCAAAGCCTCTTGCAATTCCAAAACCCATGAAGTGATCAATCCAAAGGGGAAGGCGTAATGTGTAATAATAGCACATTATAGTTTAAATCATGTTCACAGTAAATGTTTTGGAAGATTTTGTTACCATTCAATGCATCTAGCAGTGCTTATTATTAAATTATTTATTTTGTACACATAGATAAACTCAGCATTAATTTACTGGTAGTCAGGCCACTTCATGCTTCTGCACCCTTTTTTATTTTGCATAGGATTCAACATGTCTTGAAGTGATTGATCATATTAAAATATAAAAAAGTGAATGAATCAAAGTTTGTTTCAGAAAAGTCATTAAAACCAATTCCAACAATATTAAAGAGCAAAACTGGAAAGAGAAAATTGTCTGTTGTTAACATGAACCATGAGGACAAATTAGATGAGAGCATAGTCTCTAATGTAATTTTTGTGGCATGCTGAATTGAATTATGTGTTTGGTGAAGCTCAGCATTATTTTCAGCTAGCTCTTATGTGGTGCAGGGGGACTTGGTCTTCACTCCTCACTGATGCAGCTCACTACAGCAAAGTAAATTTGTATCCTCTTGTGTATAGGTGTGTCTGATTGGTAGATCAAGTTTTATGTCCCCCTGTCTATGACTCTCATTGAATTACCACCATGTGGGCTGAGCAGCTGTTCCTTCTGGTCGCAGCAGGGTGCTGTCGTTAATTGAAGTGTAATGGGCTCAACAGCAGGGAAGGTCAGACAAAGCTCTCTGCTGATGCACAGCCCGTTTGCTCCTTTATATGGTGCACGGAGAAACTTCCCCTGCACTGAGGTTAGGCTTCAAGGCTGAAATTCTTTTTTTACGAAACATTTATTCTAAATTCTAAAGCCTAAGGGTTTCGTTTGTTCTACAGGTTGACATAAAAATGTTTTAAAGTTGAAAATTGCTTTAAGGCTATTCCCAGAAATTTTTTATATACAAAGTACTGTCTACAATTATTACACCGTTGCCTTGTTTTATTTGAACTGCAGCTGCACTATTCACAAGCTTTTATTTGATTTTAAATCTTAATGTAAAGCACTATTTAACATAAATATTTGTTTACTTTTTTTATACAGCTGAATAAAAATTAAAAAAAAATCAAACAACTTGTTTTTGCTGTTTTCAAGCACTAAGAAAAAAACAATGCCACTCGGTTAGGTTTAGGCACTTGAATGCCTCGATTTTGGTTATGATTTATTTATTTTTAATGAAGGATTGGATTTAAAACTTGTGGTGTTCTCCTCAAAGTGAAATAGATGTCATGTAGGATTCTTCAAGAATCACAAACTTTGTCCACGTCATGGACAAAATTGAATCCACTGGATCCAGTGGATTGGAAATACATTTTTGTTCTAGAATTGCGCCACTCAAGGTGGCGGCATGTTGGAGTAGCTCTCTTGTATTCATTCTGAGATTTTGCTTTTGAAATCTTTAATTACTCATTTTTTTTTCTTCTTTTTTCTTTTCCCTCAATGTAAATCACTTTTTTTTTGGCTGGGTGGGGGTGAGGGTGATTTACTTCCTCTGGTATCACATGCTGTGCCACTGGAATGATTTTTACTGAAACCTTTTTTTACACTTTTGGACATTTGTTATGATGCGTAACCATAACAATAATGTGGTTTTCTACAACTGGAAGCTGCTGATTGTCTCAAAAGCTCAAATAATACCTAAACTAAAGCGCCAAATCCCAAATGAGTTGAAAAGGAGGAGCCATGGATGCATTAGAGTCTACCTGGAGGCGGTGTTCAAGTGCCTAATCGCCAAGGTCTTGGAGGTAGCGGGAAACGTGGTTTGTGACAGGGGAAGGACTGAGATCGTCCCCCCGGCACCTGCAGTTAAGTCTGCAACGACGATGGCCTCGACAGGCTGCTGGGAGAAATGGCGCTCGGGGAAGAGTTTTCACCAGCATTCATGTCCTGCTGCCCAAGAGGACTGAGAGCTCTGCTGGGTCTGGGTGGACAGATCAGAATCTGCAGCTCGTTTCTTTGGATCTGCTGTGGAACGGACTGCTACAAAAGATCCTTCCTGCCCAAAGCCATCAACATCTAAAAAAAACTCTAATGAAACCAAGATGAGCTACAACAATAATTAATTTACCTGTGGGATTAATAAAGTATTTTTAAATTGAATTGAAGTCATAGTTTCTCTGAAACTGTGGTCCACCAGCATATTCTGCCTTAAACTTTAACAGCAATTTTGATTGTTTTTTACTTTTAAAACTTTTTCCAGAAGCCATTTGGGCAAAATAAGTTACTTTTATAATACTTTTTCCACATAAAAAAAAAAAAATCTAGGGAATAAAATATTTAAAAGTATATATTCCAAAATAAGCCTGAAAAATAACAACCTTTATACATTTACATTGGAGTGTGCAGTCGTCCCTTGCTACTTTGCAGTTCGATGTTTTGCGGACTCACTACGTGGCGGTTTTTCAAAGTAAGAGTGGACATGACACACACTTGGCTGATTGATGGATGTGCCACATGAGCGGCATGGATTGTTTATTTAAAAGGCAATTATTTTAAATTATTTTTACACCTGGTGCACCTTTGTGCAGCCCACAGGTGCAGGGAGAAGCTCCCTCTGCTGCCTGTGTTGATCTCCTCTCTGCCACGTTTCTCCTCCAGCTTAAGCTTTATGAAGGGTTAACCTTTTGCTGTCCAGCTTCACCAATTGACCTCTGGCTTCCAACTTAAAATTCAAAGTATGTCACATTGTATAATCATCATAATTACAACTTTTTTTTTTTCATTTACCCTTTATTAATACAGGTAGTCTCATTGAGCCACGAGAACTCATTTCAAGACAGACCTGTTTTTAGGGAGTAGATGGTGGGGGTTAAGGGCCTTACTCAGGGGCTCAGAGTGGGGCGAATGAGGGTGAAGGCATGTGTGGGTGTTTCACCTTTTTCCACCCACATTTTTTTTAAATGTTGTCGGTACCGGGGCTTGAACCGGCGATCTTCTGATCACAGGCCCACTGTCTCTAACCTCTAACTCTTCTGTACAATTTAAATACTGTGATAATAAAAAAAAAAAAAAATGACAGTATTTACATTTTAAATTGTTTATTTACACAGAAGGATGGAGACTGAGAGTGAAACTTGAACTACTACATCCCTACTACAGTGTTTTACTTATCGCGGGGGGCGTGGTCCCATAAACCTTATGATACACAAGGTACTGTAATTAAATTAATTTCATGTTGTTTTAAAAATTATTAAGTCACTATTTCACCTATGAAAATCATATAAAAATATTATGGTTTTATTCATAGAACATGTCTTAAATGAGAATTCAAGATTTTACATTATTTTATTACTTTTCTAATTGTCAATATCTCCATCTCAACATTCAAAAAAATACTGTAAGTATTGTTTAATTTTACCTTGGAGAAGACTATTATCCATTTGGTACCAATCTCTAAACTCAGTATACTGCAATATTTGAATATATCTAACATTTTGCATGGGAACATACTGTATAATGATAACTCATAACCCACATTCTAATTATTATTATTTTGAGTGAAAGTTGTCAATATTACAAAAATCCCCAGTTTGAGTGTATAGTAATGTCCATTCACTAAAACAATACATGTTGTGGAATAACGGAATTCACATCATTACAACAGTATACATTTTTATTAAGACTTATAGCGTCACACAACAAATAGCAACCATACATTACACTTGTTTGACTTTTAACATTCAAAGAAAATCAGAGTGAAACTATAAATGTTTGTCTCCTTGCTTGCTGGATTACTGAATAATCCTCATTGTGTTGATTTTTTAGTGCATATAAAGTTAAAGTAGGTATGGGTTGAATCCTAAGTACTAACAAGAATTTGCTGATTTGGAATAACTATTGGCTCATCTTGTAACAGACAAGGTGCATAGCCTAACTGAAAGCAAAATATGTCAATCCCATCCATTAGTTTCATTTCTTGGACAGTTGAAAAAAAGCAGAAATTGCATCTTCATCAATAATAGAATATGAAATAAAACATCTGATCAGAAACCCAAGGACATCTAGCCATTTTGTTTGTTTATTGCCTAAAACATCATACAGCATAAAAAATAAATGTCCACAATCTCTTCAGTGCTTTTTTGATTTTTCATTGCTGCAAACATTCAGGTCACCAGGAAGAAAACCTTCAGCACAATCCTTCTCCACCAACAGCAATGCTGCATCCTAATCTCTGTCCCGAGTGGCTCAAGATGCAACCCAGCATCTCAATGATAAGATTCTTTAAGTACGGTGTTGAGATCAGTAGCAAAGACTCCGGTATTTTAAATTATTAATTAACTATAAAGCACAAATTTCACATACTGGGCAGGTACTGCACGTGGTCCAGTTTGTGGATGTTTACAGTGTTGGAATGAGTTGCACAACAGGCTGTATTATGTCAAAATGATGGACAATAAAATTAATAAAGGAAAAATATATATACCGCTGGAGCGGTTTGCAGCCGAGTGTGATGCGGCCGGGATGAGGATCAGTTCCTCCAAATCCGAGGCCATGGTCTTGAGCCGGAAAAGGGTAGCATGCCCTCTCCGGGTCGGGGATGAGGTCCTGCCCCAAGTGGAGGAGTTTAAGTATCTTGGGGTCTTGTTCACGAATGAGGGAAAACTGGAGCGTGAGATCGATAGGCGGATAGGTGCAGCATCCGCAGTGAAGCGGGCTCTGTACCGGTCTGTCGTGGTGAAGAGAGAGCTGAGTCGAAAGGCAAAGCTCTCAATTTACCGATCGATCTACGTTCCCACCCTCATCTATGGTCATGAGCTTTGGGTTGTGACCGAAAGAACGAGATCTCGGATACAAGCGGCTGAAATGAGTTTTCTCCGCAGGGTGTCTGGACTCTCCCTTAGAGATAGGGTGAGAAGCTCAGTCATCCGGGAGGGACTCGGAGTAGAGCCGCTGCTTCTCCACATCGAGAGGAGCCAGTTGAGGTGGCTCGGGCATCTGGTTAGGATGCCTCCTGGACGCCTCCCTGGTGAGGTGTTCCGGGCATGTCCCACCGGGAGGAGACCCAGAGGAAGACCCAGGACACGCTGGAGGGACTATGTTTCTCGGCTGGCCTGGGAACGCCTTGGGATTCCCCCAGAGGAGCTGCTCCAAGTGGCTGGGGAGAGGGAAGTCTGGGCCTCCCTACTTAGGCTGCTACCCCCGCGACCCGACCCCGGATAAGCGGACGAAAATGGATGGATGGATGGATTATATATAT
>JBBPBX010003015.1:0-22260 GCA_038048925.1 Garcialebias charrua | reverse complement strand
TTTATTTATTAAAAAAAATAAATCTAATTGACCTTTGGGCTCACTTCAGTAAAAATCTCCTGGACATAAAATGGACACAGAAGCGTGTCTGGTGTCACCATGGAACAAGTCCTGGTCCTGGTCTGGGTTTTAGTATTTACAACAGATAAATGGTGGACCTGAAGTTAAACTTCTGGGAGGTGACAATGAATCACAGTTCTGCTGCTGAAGGACACGGAGATCCTCAAAGCTTCTTAGTCACATCAGGGTTTTTAAAGATGTTTCTTCTCTCATCCCACAAGTGTTCACGATTATTAACAAGAGGAGAACATTTCAGACAGCTGATTCACCCTGAAGGTCAGACTGTGCAATGACACCACAGGCCTCAGCAGGTCAAAGGTCATAGCCTTCTTCTTTCTAAAGACTGCATAGCAGCTTGACTTAGAGTCAGAGTCAGAGTCAACTTTATTGTCAGAACTGCAATATGTACAGGACATACACAGGACCGAAATTGCGTTTCTCTCAGTCCCTCGGTGCAACAGTAACCATCTAAACACTAAACACTAAAACATTTAATAAACATAAGCATAAAATAGTAAAAAAGTGTAATACTGTCCTGAGTTTTTTCATAATAGTATAAAAGTATGAAAATTTACACCAACACTGAAACACCAAACACCCAATGAACATAAGCATAAAATGAAATAATAAAAGTGTAATACTGTCCTGAGTTTTTGCATAGTACAGTAGTATGAAAAGTATAAAAACGTAAATCTATAAAATAAACTGAAGTTTCTAGCGTTGACATTTGCAAAGAGTGGCACAGCAGCATATAAGTTGATGTACACAGTATATGTATGAGGTAGTTGATGCCGGTATAGAGGCAAAGTGGCATATGAAGTAAGGCACATAAGGCACATGTAGGCAGTAATGTAATACAAACATTAGTGCAAATATGAGAAGTAGTGCAAACTGAATGAACACATGACCGAGAGTTCAGTGAACAACCCGTTTGATGACACAGAGTCCAGTGTTAAAAACTTTGTTGAGTGGCAATGTGTGAGAAAGTTTTTTGTGTTAAGGCAGTTCAAATGGGAGGGGGGCAGAGCAGGCAGAGTGTTTAGCATTCTGACTGCCTGATGAACAGAGCTGTCTCTCAGTCTGCTGGTACGAGCCTGGAGACTCCTCAGTCTCCTCCCTGATGGCAGCAGTCTAAAGCGGCTGTGTAGTGGGTGTGTGGGATCACCTGCCATGCGGTGGGCTTTCCGAGTGAGGCGTTTGCTGTGTAAGTCCTGCAGTGAGGGCAAGGAGGTGCCGACGATCTTCTCAGCTGCTTTCACGATGCGCTGGAGGCTCTTGCGGCAGGATGCAGTGCATGCACCAAACCACACAGTGATGCAGCTGGTCAGGACACTTTCTATGGCACCTCTGTAGAAGGTGCACATGATGGAGGTTGAAGCTCCAGCCCTTTTCAGCTTGCGGAGAAAGTAGAGGCGCTGGTGAGCCTTCTTCGCCAGTGCTGCAGTGTTCCTGCTCCAGGACAGGTCCTTTGAGACGTGCACTCCCAGGAACTTGGTGCTGTCCACTCTCTCCACTGCGGTGCTGTTGATGGTCAGAGGGGCATGTTGTGCATCCCTCTTCCTGAAGTCCACGACAATCTCCTTTGTCTTCTCCACGTTGAGAGTGAGATTGTTGTGTCCGCACCACAAGGCCAAGCGGCTCACCTCGTTCCTGTAGTCCGTCTCATCGTTGTTGCTGATGAGACCTACCACTGTTGTGTCGTCCGCAAACTTGATGAAGTGGTTGGAGCTGTACGATGGTGTGCAGTCGTGTGTTAGCAGGGTGAATAGAAGGGGGCTCAGCACACATCCTTGTGGGGCCCCTGTGTTCAATGTGATGGTGCTAGATGTGTTACTCCCGATCCGTACTGTCTGTGGTCTCCCGGTCAGGAAGTCTAGCAGCCAGTTACACATTGAGGTGTTCAGCCCCAGACTGTCCAGTTTATGGATGAGCTGTTGGGGGATGATGGTGTTGAATGCCGAGCTGAAGTCGATGAACAACATTCTAACATAAGAGTCCTTCGTGTCCAGATGTGTGAGAGCTGTGTGGAGGGCAGAGGAGATGGCATCGTCGGTTGAGCGATTAGATGTGTGAGAGCTGTGTGGAGGGCAGAGGAGATGGCATCGTCGGTTGAGCGATTAGGTCGGTATGCAAATTGGAAGGGATCCAGGGAGGCAGGGAGGACAGATGTGATGCTTTTCATGACTAGCCGTTCAAAGCACTTCATCAGGATGGGGGTGAGTGCTACTGGGCGATAGTCATTGAGGCATGCGGGCGTTGCCTTCTTTGGGACAGGGATGATGGTGGTGGCTTTGAAACAGGTGGGGACGATGGCCTGGCTCAGTGAGATGTTAAAGATGTCCGTGAAGACCGCTGCGAGTTCCCCTGCACAGTCCTTCAGCACACGACCAGGTATGTTGTCAGGACCAGAGGCCTTCCGGGCGTTAATCTTGATGAATGATCGCCTTACGCTGTCTGAGGACAGCGCCAGCACCTGGCCATCAGGAGAGGGGGGGAATTTATGTGCAGGTGTGCTGTTACTTGCCTCAAACCGAGCGAAGAACTCATTCAGTTCATTCAGCGTAGAGGTTGAGCTGTCACAGGTCTGGGGGGGGGTTTGTAGTCTGTGATGGTCTGTATTCCCTGCCACAGACTGCGTGTATCCTTGCTGTCCTTGAAACGGTGAGCTATTTTCTTGGAATACTGCTCCTTGGCCTCACTGATGCCCTGGGTCAGGTTCTTTCTGGCTGCCTTCAGGCCCACCTGATCTCCCGCTTTGAAGGCAGCATTCCTGGCTTTCAGGAGTCTGTGAACCTCAGCTGTCAGCCATGGCTTCTGATTAGCCCGAACAGTGATGGTTTTGAGGTTGGTAACATCATCAATGCACTTGGCGATGTATGAACATACAGTGTCTGAGTACTCCTGGAGACATGTGTTGTTGTTTGTGGTATCAGCTTCTTTGAATATACCCCAATCTGTGGTGTCAAAACAGTCCTGGAGTGCCTCTGAAGACCCCTCTGGCCACAATCAGCCTCTCATGTTAACAGAAATAGTTCTGGTGTTTTCAACTGAACATTTATGTGATCTCAGTCCCACAGTTGAAAAACTGATTTGTCATTTTCCTCTTTTAAAACGTCCAAAATGATTTTTTGATAATTTTTTAAAGATTTCAGTTGAGAGTTTTTGAAGACCCTCCAGAACCGTTAGCTGAAAATGATGCTGTGTTTTTGTTAAATGTGCACGTGTTGCTCGGTGTCAGACATGGAGGTGTTGTTTTCCTGAAAGTCTCCTCGTGCACGACACCAGTTTGTGTTTCACTAGTTCTTCTACTGAAGCAGATGTTTTAGCAGCTGCTGCATCAACTATTGACGTCCTGCTTTGGGGGAAGACAACAGGAGTCAGACGTTCTAAGCTGAGGAGTGCACGATTCTTCAGCCTGCGTGCACGTGGAACAGCTCCTTCATACTAAATGTTGACTTGTCCACAATAAAAGTGTCTTTTTGATCTTTACATTCCAACTAAAACCATTTTGTGGGACGAGACGAGACTCGGCAGCAGCGTCCAGCTGGGAACAACGCAGCACTTCCAGGGTACGTTGAAGTCTGTCCCGGTAATCTTTACAGAGGTTTACACATGGAACAAGGAAAACTTCACCAAGTCACATCATAGAACAATTAAAGTACAGAGATGAAGGTCAGAAACATTACTGATATGAATGTTGTCATGATGAGACAAAGATGTGATGAAAAGTTGTTTTTATAACAGTTTCAAACAGCTGATTGTCCCTGATGAACACTAAAGGGCCGTAAAGTTACTGTGAGCTTACAGGAGCATTTCTAACTATTCTGACTCAATAAAAGACTTTACAAGGATTTTTAGGCTTTGTCAGGAACATCTGTGGTTACTGACAGCACCAAAATAAAACAGTAAAATGTGGGACTGATTTTAGACCATCAAAGGGTTAAATGAATGAAACATTTATAAATGAATAAATTGTGAAGTATCAGGGAATGATTTTAGTTGGACAAACATAGAAAACCTCCAACAGCTGCAGTGAACTGACCTCAGAACCTCCAGTCTACAGTTTGGACTCTCCAGGAAACCACAGAGCTCCTTCACTCCAGAGTCAAACAGCTGGTTCTCACTCAGGTCCAGTTGTGTCAGATGGGAGGGGTTGGACTTCAGAGCTGACACCAGAGAAGAACAGCTGATCTCTGACAAACTGCAGTCCAACCTGAATAAAGAATCAAAGATGTGAGCTGAAGCAACAGGATGCAGGTTCAAACTGAAATATGAACTAAATGATTGAAGTGGACAGAATTAGTTTTACTGGATGTCAGAGACACAAAAACTGGATCAATTCAAGGTCATAAACTTTTTGTTTTAAACATTTCTCTAACTTTTGCTACATGCTAGAGGCTGACTGAGGTTATTAAAGGGGACCACATATTCAAAATTCACTTTTTAAAGTTTTTTTTTACTCAACTTTGGGTATGTACTTCATAAAAAAACAGTCCTAGTGGCAAAAAAATGCACCCAGTGGTTTATTTACTCTAGTAAATTTATTTTACTGTGATAAGATACGTTTCGTTTTAAAATACTCTCGCATGTTACGTCACAAGCGAGAGAGGACAACCCACCACAACCTGAGTCCAGCCCCTCACCTAGCAACCCCTGGTTAGGCTCAACCCACTTCTGTATTAAACACATGACTGTTGTTTTTCATGATTTCATCTCATCTTTTGTTTATATGTTCTTAATTTCATGTGTACAGCACTTTGTTGCAGCTGTGTTTTTTTTAAATGGCTTTATAAATAAAGTATAATTGTTATTTTTATGTTTTAGTTCAATTTTTAGTGTATTTGCGATCGCTCCCAACGCGCAGCCGGCAAAAATTAAACGAGCGGACCCCCGGCGTAGGGACCGGCAACGGGACCCTCTTCTGGCGCGATGGAGCGGAGCTTCAACTGTACAGCCTCGCTGCTGCCTCGAAGCAGCCTCACAGCAGCGAGGACCTTCTCCTTACGGATTAATTTACGGGAGACACTTGGTGAACTTTGTGTTGTCTTGACTGGAACAGCGATAACTCCCAAAATCTCCGCGTGCAACGAGCGGAGCTGGCGAACACCGGAAGAGGAACAAGCTAACATTAGCATTCGGATTCGGGTGGTCTCATGCTAAAAGGAGCAGCAAATTGCGGCGCGCTCAGACGGGTTTCGGTAAGTTATCTTAAGCTAGCACTAACAGTAAGTCAAATGAGTAATAAAAAAAGAGCTAATTTTAAAACAACAACACATTACAGATACTGGCTGTTACAGAGGGCGTAAACAGATCGTTGAAGGGCGTGGACTTCAGAACTTCTATCAGAAACCGGTCGTTCAAAACGAAAGTTAAAAATGGCAGAATTAAAAAGGGTATAATTAATTATCTAAGAATTATTTTGTGTATTAAAATGAATTAATATTGTCAAGATAGCACACAGATATAACATAAAAAATTTAAAGACCTATATGTGGTCTCCTTTAAAAGCTGGTTAAACATCTGAGTGGTGCATTAGCGCCACCAAGTGGTGGGAACATGTTCTGTAATCAGCCTCTCATGGTTAACAGAAATAGTTCTGGTGTTTTCAACTGAACATTTATGTGATCTCAGTCCCACAGTTGAAAAACTGATTTTTTAGCCATAGAGGTGTTGATCCGGGCCAACTTGTGGGTCGTGACCCAAGGGTTCAGAATCTGTGCTTTAGTTCATCATTAAAGTTCCTCGTGTCTTTCTGCATCCTGGGGTCAACTCTCCAACAACTGTGACTCTCAGCTACTACCACACCACATTTTAGCTCAGTATCTGAAAAATTCACTGTTACACATGTTTTGGTACAGGCTAAGGTTGATTATCTGTGGCGGCCATCTTGAATCTGGTTAACCACCACAGTTCATCAGTTCTAGATGTTCATCTAATGATGACTTTCTAAGAGTTTATTAGAACATTTGCAGTGATTTATGAGATATTTTGCTATCAAACAAACTGCACACAAACGAAGCAGAAACAGGTAAAAACATGATCGCTCTTCCTTCTCCTTCAGCTCTGAGACAACTGTTTCATGTTGAATCCAGTAAAAGTGATTTAAAGTTAAAACAAGCATCAAACATGTTTTTGTTCTATAAAGGTTTTTAGACGTTTGGAAAGAGAAACTTCAAAACAGACGTGTTCAAGTTGAACTTTAGAAATGAATGAAACATTTATAAATGAATAAATTGTGAAGTATCAGGGAATGATTTTAGTTGGACAAACATAGAAAACCTCCAACAGCTGCAGTGAACTGACCTCAGAACCTCCAGTCTACAGTTTGGACTCTCCAGGAAACCACAGAGCTCCTTCACTCCAGAGTCAAACAGCTGGTTCTGACTCAGGTCCAGTTCTATCAGATGGGAGGGGTTGGACTTCAGAGCTGACACCAGAGAAGAACAGCTGATCTCTGACAACCTGCAGTCCTCCAATCTGAATAAAGAATCAAAGATGTGAGCTGAAGCCAACAGGATGCATGTTCAAACTGAAATATGAACTAAATGATTGAAGTGGACAGAATTAGTTTTACTGGATGTCAGAGACACAAAAACTGGATCAATTCAAGGCCTAGCATTCCTTGAAGGAATGCATATCACCCGCCACCTTTCATCCCACAGTTTGACACTAAGATCATCTTGTGATGAGAAACTTGTAGCGTTTTGGTCAAACCTTGTAAATAATGTTATGAACCATCTCATGTGATATTCTGAGATCTCAGCTGGTCTGTTAGAGCTCAGAGTCTGGCTTGTGGACCACTCTCAGCTACTACCACTCCACAGCTTAGATCAGGACTAAAAGAAGAGGTTTATTGATTTAAATTTTTTAAATATCAAAATATAATTTTAAATGTGAGCTGCTTTTAGTTTTGTGGTAAGAAATAAAATAAAAATACATGTTGATTTTCTTTTTATAGTCATTAAATTAATTTTATAGAAACTGGTTGAAAATCTAAACTCCTGGGGCCTCATGTATCAACCGTGCGTGCGCACAAAAACATTGCGCACGTCACTTTCCACGCAAAACCCCGTATGTATCAAAACTGAACTGAACGTGAATATATGCGCATCCAGGTACATATCCACGCAAGCTCCCGAGCAGGCGTACGCACGTTTCTGTGGTTCTTGTTCCTTTGGCGACACTTACAGGTGTTTCAGAGAAACTGAAGCCCCACAGTCTGTGGTTGACTTTAAGAGCGGCTTGAAGACCTTTCTTTTCAACCGAGCATACTTTACTCCTCATGATTCTACTTTTGATCTTAGCTGATACTGTTGTTGATTTTAATTGTTTTATTATTTGTTTTATTGACATTCAATTATGTTGCACCTTGTAGCACTTTGAGATTTCCATTAATGAAAAGTGCGTTATAAATTGAATTCATTATTATTATTATTATTATTATTATTATTATTATTATTATTATTATTATTATTAACTGTTCATGATGTGAAAATGATTAATATTCCCTCCAAACACACGATTAACAAGTATTACATCCACATGACGCAGTGAAATAAAGGACGCGCAAAGTTGTGCCAAAAATAAATTTAACAGGAACGGATTCATTCAGCCTTACTGGAGAATATAATAAATAGTGTAACACGCAGAGCATTTATTTAGAAACAGATATAATTTTCTGATCTAGGATATGGCTTATCAGCCGTTTTCAGAAATAATCATTTTTCAGTTTGGCACTGCTGCTGCGCTCTGGGGAGCCGTGCATCACGCGTGCATACAGAAGCAGCGGTCAAACTGTTCCACAGAGGGAGCTGCAGGTCGATCGGGACTGTGCAGTCCAGTCCACACAAAGCCGGATCATGTCCAATGGAATGTCTCATCCATATGATTCCAAAGGCTGAGTGGTCGCGCTTGGAGCGCGCGCGCACCCTCACCGGTGTCGACACGGCAGCTGGAGGTGTTTCATTATCTGCGTTTATTGTAGATTTCTCCAAAATGACACGTGAAAGTACACCTTATATAACTTGTAGGAGAGTAAAAGCTTCACAGACAGACTGCGCACAGGGCTGCGGAGGGCGCAGCGTCTGGAGACGCCAACATCACGTGATGTCATGAAATGTCTCCACCAAGACGCACAGACTCGTTTCTTCACATCATCTACATAAACAAAGATCTATGTTCTAGCAAACATCCAAGTAAGTTCCTCTGTGTTTACAGTAATAATGGTAATAAACTCGTGCGCAAAGTTAATATTTCCACACAGAATGAATGAATGAGCCGGTTCGCGCACCACAGCAGGGTGCGCGCGCACACAAATACCGACACACAATCACTCGTTCTTTGCATGATGAACACATTTTATTACTATTCTTACTTAGGATGTTTGTCCTCACTCATATTATATTAAATTCATTATTTTCCCGAATCTAGAAATCATTTCTGATCGCGCAGGGATCAAACAAACATGTCCTTCACACATGCAGGAAGTAATTAGCATCTGTTTAACATATGTAAATGTAGGCGTGTCAGGGGAGGTGTCTCACGTGCGCTCAGTTCCACGTCAATTGTGATGTACAAAAGGAATGTGCGTGGATACCGGTGTACGCACAGTTTGATAAATCTGGATCTTTTTGTGCGTAGACACTTTTCTGGATTTCACCGTACGTCACTTTTCAGTAGGAAATCCACGCAGGTTTTTGATACATGAGGCCCCTGGTTCTGTGCAGACCTGGTCTGAGTCCAGTCAAACTTTATTTGTATAAAACTTTTCCTGCAGAGCAGCTCAGTGTGCTTTAAAACAAGAATAAAAACTGTTTAAAACACTTTAAACAACACGTGCACATGAAATAATTCATCAACAAACAACACGTGCACATGAAATCATTCATCAACAAACACCACGTGCACATGAAATAATTCATCAACAAACACCACGTGCACATGAAATAATTCATAAACAGCACGTGCACATGAAATAATTCATCAACAAACACCACGTGCACAGATCAAACGTGCAGCAGAGCAGAACCATCAAAGTCATCAAACTACAGATCCATGGATAAAAACAGGTTTGAACTTTCTAAGTTTGGAGGTTTTGAACTGGACCTGACTGAAGGTGGTCTACATGATAAAACACATTCAAACCTTTTTAACTTTGACAAATATAGATTTCATAAATCACAAACTGTGTTTTCATGTATTTGTATTCAGTGTAGAATAATTCAGAGCAGGTTTGAGCAGAACCAGGATTTTAGATTCTGACCCAGAGCTGATCTAAGGTGGTCCAAATGTTCAAGATTGTGTGAAATATCCCTTTAACTGCTGAGTCTGCAGCTGTGAATCAGAAGCTAACTTCAGGTGGTCCTGAGGTGGGACAGGTGTCTCTGCAGTCATGTGTCTCCTGTCCTCTGAGACACATTCTTTCATTGTTTGGGTCAAATGATGGATTTGCTCCATGTTTATTAATCACACACACACACACACACACACACACACACACACACACACACAGGTTTGTCAATGTGGTTTAGCGGGACTTTTTCGCCAAACCCGCCCGGTGGTGGTTTACGGGGACTACCGCTTCCCGAGGTCCTAGCGACCTGGGACCAAGCTCAGAGCACTCTAAAAAATCTGAAAAAAATTTGGGTCACTTTAGCTTTCCGATAGGAGCTTCACAGCATGTTTTACCACCCAGACTCCAGTGTGGTTTACAAGGACGTCAAAAAATGTGGTTTATGAGGACAAACAAACATTATGGGGTCTTTAAAGGGACAATTACGTCTCATTTAAACTCCGCCTACTTAACATAAAATTAACATAAAACACACAAATGTGACAGGATACTGCATTACAACCTTCACATGAATGTGAAGAAGACGAAGGAGATGATTGTGGACTTCAGAAGGAACAAACACACCCACACCCCACTGTATATAGGTGGATCTGCGGTGGAGGTGGTCTCCAGCTACAAGTACCTGGGTGTACACTTGAACGATAACCTCAGCTGGAGCAATAACACCACCAGCCTGATCAAGAAAGGTCATCAGAGACTCTACTTCCTCAGACGGCTGAGACGAGCCGGTCTGAGAAGCTCAGTCCTCACCTCGTTCTACAGGTGTGCAGTGGAGAGCGTCCTGTGCTCCAGCATCAACGTGTGGCATGGAGGCTGCACAGTTGCAGAGAGGAAAGCTCTACAAAGAGTGGTGAAGGCTGCACAGAAGTCTGTGGGAGTCAGTCTCCCCACCATCACAGACATTTACACCTCCAGATGCAGAAAAAGAGCCACCTGCATCATGAAAGACCTCACTCACCCAGCACACTCACTCTTTGCACCACTCCCCTCGGGACGGAGGTTGAGGAGCATCAAATGTAGAACCACTAGACTGAGGAACAGCTTCTACCCTGAGGCTGTCAGACTCATGAATAAATAAATAATAAGAATAAACACTGCAAAATGTCACATCATGCTGATACTGATCTGTTTCTTGTTGCTGCGTTCATCTGTGACCATCTGCTCATGTTCGTGCTGCTGTTTATAATGATGTTTTTCTACTACATTAGGGCTTAGTGTATTACTAGCTGATGTCTCTCTTAGTTAATCCTAGATGTTATTATTGTTTTTCTCTTGCATTTGTTGTTGGATGTAACTGGGACCCTGTGTACATAATCTCGTTTTCAACACATGTACTACATGCGGTGCAAATGACAATAAATTCTCTCTGACTCTGACTCTGATTAGGAGAACTGTTGTTTTAACTGCTTTTATTAAACAAATTAGGCACATACTTTATTTATATTCACCAACAAATCTTCAAATGTTTAAAATAAAATAAAACTTAAATGTTTCAAATAAAATAAAATAAAAACTTAAATTCTGGTGACAAATTTACATTATTATAAAACATATTAACATTATATACATATTTCTAAAACAAAATTTTACTTTTTCTGCAGGGTTAATCACAACCCAATGTAAAGTACAGGTGATCCCCGACTTACGAGCGATGAAAGACTTCTGAGATGACATATTTACATATTATAAAACATTAACATTATAAACATGAACATATTTCTCAAACAAAATTGTACTTTTTTTACAAGGTTCATCACAACCCACTGTAAAGTACAGGTGATCCCCGACTTACGAGTGACGAAAGAGTTCCTCAGTCTGAGATGACATATTTACATATTATAAAACATTAACATTATAAACCTGAACATATTTCTAAAACAAAATTTACTTTTTTTACAGGGTTCATTACAACCCACTGTAAAGTACAGGTTATCCCCAACTTACGAGCGACGAAAGACTTCCTCAGTCTGAGATGCTGTATTCAGCTCAGTCTTATAAAGACTTCCTCAGTCTGAGGTGCTGCATTCAGCTCAGTCTCATAAATAGCACCCTCTCAAAGTGGATCAAACAGTTTGCTGATGACAGCCAAAACCAGCTGCTCATATGATCACATGATTAGGCTGATGGTCCTCATTGATCATGTGAGCAACTGGTTTTGGCTGTCATCAGGAAGTCTTTATTTATAAGACTGAGCTGAATGCATCTCAGACTGAGGAAGTCTTTCGGATGAAAGACTTCCTTAGTCTGAGATGCTGTATTCAGCTCAGTCTTATAAATAAAGACTTTCTGATGACAGCCAAAACCAGTTGCTCACGTGATCAAAGAGGACCATCAGCCTAAACATTGCCCATTTGCTACATCCATCCATTATCTTTACCCGTTTCTTCCATTTTGGGTCACGGAGGTCGCCGGTGCTCATATCCAGCAATCACAAGGACAAGTCTCCAGTCCATCACAGGGACACGTGGACAAGTCACCAGTCCATCACAGGGACACCTGGAAAGGTCTCCAGTCCATCACAGGGACAGCTGGACAAGCCACCAGTACATCACAGGGACACGTGGACAAGTCTCCAGTCCATCACAGGGACACGTGGACAAGTTTCCAGTCCATCACATGGACACCTGCACAAGTCTCCAGTCCATCACAAGGACACGTGGACAAGTCACCAGTCCATCACAGGGACACCTGCACAAGTCTCCAGTCTATCACAGGGACACGTGGACAAGTCTCCAGTCTATCACAGGGACACCTGGACAAGTCTCCAGTCCATCACAGGGACACGTGGACAAGTCACCAGTCCATCACAGGGACACATTTACAAGTCTCCAGTCCATCATAGGGACACATTTACAAGTCTCCAGTCCATCACAGGGACACATTTACAAGTCTCCAGTCTATCACAGGGACACATTTACAAGTCTCCAGTCTATCACAGGGACACATTTACAGGTCTCCAGTCTATCACAGGGACACATTTACAGGTCTCCAGTCTATCACAGGGACACATTTACAAGTCACCAGTCCATCACATGGACACATGGACAAGTCTCCAGTCCATCACAGGGACAACTGGACAAGTCTCCAGTCCATCACAGGGACACCTGGACAAGTCTCCAGTCCATCACAGGGACACCTGGACAAGTCTCCAGTCCATCACAAGGACACATGCACAAGTCTCCAGTCCATCACAGGGACACATTTACAAGTCTCCAGTCCATCATAGGAACACCTACACAAGTCACCAGTCCATCACAGGGACACGTGGACAAGTCTCCAGTCCATCACAGGGACATCTGGACAAGTCACCAGTCCATCACAGGGACACATTTACAAGTCTCCAGTCCATCATAGGGACACATTTAGAAGTCTCCAGTCCATCACAGGGACACATTTACAAGTCACCAGTCCATCACAGAGACACGTGGACAAGTCTCCAGTCCATCACAGGGACACGTGGACAAGTCACCAGTCCATCACAGGGACACCTGCACAAGTCTCCAGTCCATCACAGGGATACGTGGACAAGTCTCCAGTCCATCACAGGGACACCTGGACAAGTCTCCAGTCCATCACAGGGACACGTGGACAAGTCACCAGTCCATCACAGGGACACGTGGACAAGTCTCCAGTCCATCACAGGGACATGTGGACAAGTCTCTAATCCATCACAGGGACACGTGGACAAGTCTCCAGTCCATCTCAGGGACACGTGGACAAGTCACCAGTCCATCACAGGGACACCTACACAAGTCACCAGTCCATCACAGGGACACGTGGACAAGTCTCCAGTCCATCACAGGGACATCTGGACATGTCACCAGTCCATCACAGGGACACCTGCATAAGTCTCCAATCCATCACAGGGACATCTGAAACCTTTCAGCCTCTTTTCCCAATGATTTCAACCCGAGTGAAATGGCTGTAGAGCTTCTGTTCAACCGTTAACAAACCCATGGCATCATCTTCATGGAGCTTGGTGGTGTCACGCTCCACAAAACTTCGTAGGTGCATCTTTGAAACCTCTCCTGCTCGTCTACAATTGAACACAATGACCTGTGCAAGTGTAACTTTTGCAAGTTCTACATAAGTCTGAGGGCTGGCATCATCTTTCAAGGTGCTAAATGCATTTTCTCCTGATTTATTCAGATGCTGATGCAGAAGCTTAACATCTTCAGTGAATGATAATGTTAATGGCTTATTGGACTTGGCATGATTTATGTACTTGGCATGATTTATAGTGCTCAAGGCACTATGAGACACCATCTCTGACCATTCCTCAGTGTGAGGTGCTGCATTCAGCTCAGTCTCATAAATAGCACCCTCTCACAGTGGACCAACCAGTTTGCTGATAGCCAAAACCAGTTGCTCACATGATCAAGGAGGACCTGCGAACTGGTTGAACCACTGTGAGCGGGTGCTATTTATAAGACTGAGTTGAATACAGCATTACAGCATGCAGTCTCCAGTCCATCACAGGGACACATGGACAAGTCACCAGTCCATCACATTGACACCTGGACAAGTCTCCAGTCCATCACAGTGACACCTGGACAAGTCACCAGTCCATCACAGTGACACCTGGACAAGTCACCAGTCCATCACAGTGACACCTGGACAAGTCTCCAGTCCATCACAGTGACACCTGGACAAGTCACCAGTCCATCACAGTGACACCTGGACAAGTCACCAGTCCATCACAGTGACACCTGGACAAGTCTCCAGTCCATTACAGGGACACGTGGACAAGTCTCCAGTCCATCACAGGGACACATGGACAAGTCACCAGTCCATCACAGGGACACCTGCACAAGTCTCCAGTCCATCACAGGGACACGTGGACAAGTCTCCAGTCCATCAAAGGGACAAGTCTCCAGTCTATCACAGGGACTCGTGGACAAGTCACTAGTCCATCACAGGGACACCTGCACAAGTCTAAAGGCTATCAAAGGGACACGTGGACAAGTCTCCAGTCCATCACAGGGACACGTGGACAAGTCTCCAGTCCATGACAGGAACACCTGGACAAGTCTCCAGTCTATGACAGGGACATGTGGACAAGTCTCCAGTCTATCACAGGGACATGTGGACAAGTCTCCAGTCCATGACAGGGACACCAGGACAAGTCACCAGTCCATGACAGGGACACCAGGACAAGTCACCAATCCATCACAGGGACATGTGGACAAGTCTCTAGTCCATGACAGGGACACCTGGACAAGTCTCCAGTCCATCACAGGGACACTTGGACAAGTCTCCAGTCCATCACAGGGACACTTGGACAAGTCTCCAGTCCATCACAGGGACACGTGGACATCACAAGTCCATCACAGGGACACGTGGACAAGTCACCAGTCCATCACAGGGACACCTGCACAAGTCTCCAGTCCATCACAGGTAGACGTGGACAAGTCTCCAGTCCATCACAGGGAGACGTGGACAAGTCTCCAGTCCATCACAAGGACACATGGACAAGTCTCCAGTCCATCACAGGGACACATGGACAAGTCTCCAGTCCATCACATGGACACATGGACAAGTCTACAGTCCATCACAGGGACACATTTACAAGTCTCCAGTCCATCACAGGGACACGTGGACAAGTCACCAGTCCATCACAGGGACACCTGCACAAATCTCTAGTCCATCACAGGGACACCTGGACAAGTCCAAGTCAACAGTCCATCACAAGGACACCTGCACAAATCTCCAGTCCATCACAGGGACACCTGGACAAGTCTCCAGTCCATCACAGGGAGTATCTAGAAGATACACAATATACATGACTCAAACTAAACAAAAGATCCTACTTAAATAGATTCAGAAGCAAATAATCTTTCTTTGAAGCAGGTTTTAAGAACACTATTCTACTCAAATTTTAATCCTGAAGTCCTTTAAATTAAGGTGATCACCAAAGAGCTCTACAAAGCATTGTGCCTCATTTCAACTAAAGGTGAAGCTCAACTTAAAAAAAGAAAGAAAAAACTAATTATGATACCTTTAAGCAAACATATTACTAGAACAATTTTTGCCTTTTTCAACAACCTGAAAATCAATCCTCTGAATTACTTTGAAAATGATTAAGAGTTCAAGTTTTGTTGAGTCTCTTCGCACAACATAAATCTTGATCCCATCGGTTCTTCTCCTACAGTTTGGTCAGGGTGAGCAGAAACCTGTAGAGAAGACACCAAATGAGTCATTAAGATTAATTTAATATTAACTTCAAGTTAGAACACTATACAGTAACAATAAGAGCTACGGTAAAGCTAGACAAGTTGTTTGGCAATACTATTTTAAGCAATGTCCTACTGATTGCCAACAATATTACTCTACAGTCATCTACACACAGTCCTCAGAATGCAGTCCCCTGATAGGCACAAGCATTGCAGGGACTGTGTCTACTGTCCCAAAAACCCATGTCCATTAAAATACCTGTCAGACAAATTAGAAAGATTTCCAAGTCAGAAAGCTGTTCACCTGTGGTTCAAGAGATGAGGATAGTGATCCCATCGGTTCTTCTCCTACAGTTTGGTCAGGATGAGCAGAAACCTGTGGAGAAGACACCAAATGAGTCATTAAGATTCATTTAATATTAACACCAAGTTAGAACACTATACAGTAACACTGTGTAAAGAGCTATGGTAAAGCTAGACAAGTTGTTTGGCAATATTATTTTAAGCAAGGTCCTGCTGATTGCCAACAATATTACTCTACAGTCATCTACACACAGTCCTCAGAATGCAGTCCCCTGACAGGAACAAGCATTGCGGGGACTGTGTCTACTCTCCCAAAAACCCATGTCCACTAAAATACCTGTCAGACAAATTAGAAAGATTTCAAGTCAGAAAGCTGTTCACCTGTGGTTCAAGAGATGAGGGTAGTGATCCCATCGGTTCTTCTCCTACAGTTTGGTCAGGGTGAGCAGAAACCTGTGGAGAAGACACCAAATGAGTCATTAAGATTCATTTAATATTAACACCAAGTTAGAACACTATACAGTAACACTGTGTAAAGAGCTATGGTAAAGCTAGACAAGTTGTTTGGCAATACTATTTTAAGCAAGGTCCTACTGATTGCCAACAATATTACTCTACAGTCATCTACACACAGTCCTCAGAATGCAGTCCCCTGACAGGAACAAGCATTGCGGGGACTGTGTCTACTCTCCCAAAAACCCATGTCCACTAAAATACCTGTCAGACAAATTAGATAGATTTTCAAGTCAGAAAGCTGTTCACCTGTGGTTCAAGAGATGAGGATAGTGATCCCATCGGTTCTTCTCCTACAGTTTGGTCAGGAGGAGCAGAAACCTGTGGAGAAGACACCAAATGGTCAGGGTGAGCAGAAACCTGTGTAGAAGACACCAAATGAGTCATTAAGATTCATTTAATATTAACACCAAGTTAGAACACTATACAGTAACACTGTGTAAAGAGCTACGGTAAAGCTAAACAAGCTGTTTGGCAATACTATTTTAAGCAAGATCCTGCTGATTGCCAACAATATTACTCTACAGTCATCTACACACAGTCCTCAGAATGCAGTCCCCTGACAGGAACAAGCATTGCGGGGACTGTGTCTACTCTCCCAAAAACCCATGTCCACTAAAATACCTGTCAGACAAATTAGAAAGATTTCCAAGTCAGAAAGCTGTTCACCTGTGGTTCAAGAGATGAGGATAGTGATCCCATCGGTTCTTCTCCTACAGTTTGGTCAGGATGAGCAGAAACCTGTGGAGAAGACACCAAATGAGTCATTAAGATTCATTTAATATTAACTTCAAGTTAGAACACTATACAGTAACACTGTGTAAAAAGCTATGGTAAAGCTAGACAAGTTTGGCAATACTATTTTAAAAAGTTCTTACTGATTGCCAACAATATTACTCTACAGTCATCTACACACAGTCCTCAGAATGCAGTCCCCTGACAGGAACAAGCATTGCGGGGACTGTGTCTACTCTCCCAAAAACCCATGTCCACTAAAATACCTGTCAGACAAATTAGAAAGATTTCCAAGTCAGAAAGCTGTTCACCTGTGGTTCAAGAGATGAGGATAGTGATCCCATCGGTTCTTCTCCTACAGTTTGGTCAGGATGAGCAGAAACCTGTGGAGAAGACACCAAATGAGTCATTAAGATTCATTTAATATTAACTTCAAGTTAGAACACTATACAGTAACACTGTGTAAAGAGCTATGGTAAAGCTAGACAAGTTGTTTGGCAATACTAGTTTAAGCAAGGTCTTACTGATTGCCAACAATATTACTCTACAGTCATCTACACACAGTCCTCAGAATGCAGTCCCCTGACAGGAACAAGCATTGCGGAGACTGTGTCTACTGTCCCAAAAACCCATGTCCACTAAAATACCTGTCAGACAAATTAGAAAGATTTCTAAAATACCTGTCAGACAAATTAGAAAGATTTCCAAGTCAGAAAGCTGTTCACCTGTGGTTCAAGAGATAAGGGTAGTGATCCCATCAGTTCTTCTCCTACAGTTTGGTCAGGGTGAGCAGAAACCTGTGGAGAAGACACCAAATGAGTCATTAAGATTCTTTTAATATTAACACCAAGTTAGAACACTATACAGTAACACTACGAGCTACGGTAAAGCTAGACAAGTTGTTTGGCAATACTATTTTAAGCAAGGTCTTACTGATTGCCAACAATATTGTAATGGACCTACCCAGGGTCAAATTAAGGTTTTTGAACTGTCCAGTGATGACCTTTACTGACCACTCAGTAAAGCAAGACATTTACTACAAAATCATTCATTTAGCTATAATCTGATAAATATAGTCACCAAAAGAGACTATTTCTATCTTTGATTTTATTCTAATGTGATCAAAAGAATAACTTTTGTCATTTTCATGATGTGTGCTTTTAAGCTGTGTCATTCTGTAAGAGTTAAACTGTGTTCACTGCTGTGTTTAAAGGTGAAGCCTTCGGGTCACAGAGACCGGACGGTTTTGTTTAGAAACTCAGAGACAGTCTCATGAGCAGGGCTCCAGCGTTATCTGTCTTTTTTCCTAAACATTTCTCTCTGCTGCTGGCTTTAACCTTGGGTATGATAAGACAAATGAACTCCTCGACTGGTCCTTCCTTAAGTACTAGTGCTAAGCTTTTGCTGAGACTTCAGAGTCGGCAAGAGTCGGAGAGAGTTGCTGGGAACTTCAAGAGATGTGAACTTTCCCAAGAGCTGGACACGTGTGGTCAAGAGCTAACGACCGGCGTCTTCAGCTAAGGACTGATAACAGGCTGTTATGAGTCTACTTCGAACAAGCGTAAGATCAAGAACTTGTCTATTCCTTCCTGGAATAAGTTTATCTTGAAGTCAGAGGCCTGAAGCTGACATATTCTCTGATGACCAAGCAAAACCAGGAGACGTTGGAAAACGTAAACCAGAACCTTGCTTGAAGGTATCGTACTGGTTCCCACAAGAATCCGTGCATCTGAAAGGCTACAAGGTCGTCCCTCTTACCGGGCAGTCGTCAAAAGGTAAAGAGCTGTTTACAAAACGTACTTGGATTTTAGCAGAAGTCGGATGAGAAGTGTCACTCTGGTATCATGCTCAGGATAATTTCTTCTTAAATCTTTCCTCCTATCTCTTTTCCCTCTCAATCTAAGCTGGAAACTATATTTTTTAAGTTAAAGAGCCCACAGACTAAATATGCTTAACATCTAATATTTATGTCTGTTGTGTTAAATTTAAGTGTGCTGACGTATTTGAATTGAAAGAAAGTGAAATCATGTCAATCAAGTGTAATGGTGTTAATTTAGTTGATTTATTTTAAATAAATGGTAGTGTCGCCTGGCATACCAAACTAAGTTAATGTCCATTGTCACTTAATGGCTCTGTTTATTTATCCATCATAAAGACCACAGAAATATTGGGTAAACTGAAAAAGAACAGAATCCGTGAACATTTACTATTCAATCTGAATAAGTAAATTAATTAAGATAAAGAGGTCAGTATTAATATTGACCTCCTCATAATTCTTACATCTGGTGGCCTTCGTACGTGGTTCTGAAAGTTTATTGATTTCTGTGGTTTCTCATGAACTGTAACGTCATGTTTGCATAAGTGGATCCAAGTTTTAAACTCTGAGGATAATGATTTTGGCTGGAAGTGTTCAAAGCAGGCAGATTCTGCATGTTTTTATCATTTGAAGCTGTGAGATTATTATTGTTTCAACTCTGTTAGACGCTGTTGGAAGCATTCAGGTGAAGTTTTGTCAGCCGTGGTCTGTGGTGGTTCTGGTCCTGGTTCGGTCCAGTTCACGCAGACTCCTGTACAAAGCTTTGTTTGACCGCCGAGTCAAAAGCCTGAAAGCTAATTTAACATCTACAAGATTGCTGTTGTGGTATTTTACATTTTAGAGCAGGTCAGAGAAGCATATTACTGTAGAACGTAGTCGGATAGTGGTTCTGTTCAGACCCGAGTTTCTGATCCACGACGAAGTGGACCAGAACCGACGTTGACGCGCTCCGAGAGAGTCCGTGTTTGTTCAACAGCTGCAGTGCTGTGTTACTGAGCGTAACTAAGTTGGCCTGTCTAGGTGTGTTCGCCGCATGTTTCAGAATTTTGGAAAGTTAATTTGTAGCGTCTGAGTTGTTTTAAGAGTCTATAAAGTTGTGGTCTGTTGTGCGAGCTAACGTTAGAGCTACGTGTCCAAGTACACGTTTGTTTATGAGCTGTGATTGGATGAAACGAGAGCTGGGAGCTGTCAATCACTCGTAGCGAACGCTGATTCGCTGTAGTGGGAACGCACGCCGTTGCGACCAACCCACTTTGTCGTCATTTCCGGTACTTCATTGGTCGAAGGTTAGAAAACTACATTTACCATGGTTGCTTGGGAAAAGGACTACAAGCACTGTGATTGATTGGTTGACGTCACGTATCTGTGTAGCGAGCTCCGCCTCGCTCAGCACAGCAGAGCTGGTGACGCGCTGCGTCGACCCGCCTATTTGTGTCGTCATTTCCTGGTGCACTTTGAGTGACGAACAGTCACGTTCACAAAAAACATCATAAAAAGTCAGCATTTTATGGTGAGTTACCAGCTTTTAATTTTGTTCTGTACACAAACAATAGCTCCTGTTTATTTTAAATAAAATATTTAGAATAACAGAGGTACGGACAAACATTTTTGCTTATTTTAAATACAAAGAATTTAAAATAACAAACAAAAGTACAGTTTTCACTCCAGATAACTAAAAAATTTTTCCTTTCTCTTCCTTTCTCTGACACATCATCTTCCACAGTTGTCCTGTGCACATTTAAACTTTCCTGTTTATTTCAAATAGTGAAAAGTTTAGAATAACGAATACAGAACATCTTTTATTTTGATTTTCACTGAAAATCCAGATAAAAGATGGCAGGCACAGAGGGTGAGACCCCTGACACCTCTGATACAGGGCAGCCTGTGCCACCTCAAGGCCACGACCCGACCAAAGCAGATTGGATCGAATGTGCCTTATTTTCACTCACAGGGCCCATCACAAACTACCATGAAGAGACACAGTTGATGGAGGAAGCAGATGTGGACAGTGCATTAAAAACTGTAACAGCTGGAACCACAACGGCTGAAAAGAAAGCAGACAGAGATAAACGTTTGGCTAAATTAAGCCTTCTGTTAAAGGCCAAGCTAGACTTTGAAACTGCTGTACGCCGGGCTGTCTCTACATCATGTTTAACAGCACAAATGGAGGTTGCCGCTTTACAGCAGGAGGTAAAGAGTTTAACACAGTCGAGTATTGGCAGCGCTGAACAAACGCGTAGTCTCTACGAAGAATGCAAAGTGTTAAAAAGGGATTTTGACCAATCACAAGTTGATTTGGAAAAATGTGTGGTGGAGAAGGATAAGTATTACCATCAATACAAGTCGATTCAGGCGGATTGTGGGGAGGCACGAGACGCGCTGGAAAAATGCACGGACACCCTGGAATCATTATCACTACGGTACACAAGGCTGCAAGAAGATTATAGAAAATCACAAGAACAGCACATGATGTTACAACGTGAAAATGATGGGTTAAAAGTCCAACTGAATAGTTGTAAAATAGAGCGTGCATCAGCAATGAACAAACTCTTTGAAGAAGAGAGAAAATGTTTGGGTCTCATGAGTAAACACCTTGAGAACTCACCGCCTCCGCTGCCTCCTCCCATACCTGATGACCTACTCCCTCCTCCACCGCCCCCGCCCATGCCAGATGCACTACTCCCTCCAACACCACCGCGCCGTCCCTTAGGGCCTCTAAAACCGACAATCCCACCGGATGCACCGGTGGGTGGATCTGATAATAACCCACAAATACCTCTATCAATGGCTGAACTACGGAATATGGCGAAAAGCATTCAAACCTTCGCCCCTGGCCCAATGGGCTCACACGAAACCAAGATCTATCTCGAGGACCTTGATTTCCAGCTTCAACGTTTCCCAGAAGCTACAGATGATGATAGAATCTGTCTGTTAAGGTTAACATCGGACAGGACGGTGCATGCTTTTATGAAGCGTCAACGAGAAGCAGTGATGAAAGACTACAGTCTTCTCTGTGCTGCGCTGATAAGGGAGTTTTCTCCTTGCACGGGGCCCGATGGCATCATAACAGCAGCTAACATCAAGCAAGGTAGGAATGAACACCCAAGGTCATATTATGACCGAATATTCCGTGCCTATTTCGGGGACAGATGCGAACCTGAAATGGAGGAGGAGGTAGGGTTTAAGTATATTTTCAGCCAAAACCTCTGCCCTGACATAAGAGAGAAAGTACATGTCAGCGCAAACTACCGTATTCTCCGGCGTATAAGTCGCACCTTTTTGCCTACATTTCTAAGCCCTGCGACTTA
>JBBPBX010003014.1:65907-85591 GCA_038048925.1 Garcialebias charrua | reverse complement strand
GAAAAGCCCTGAAATCAGCGAGCCTGGAGGAACGTCACCTGAACAAGAGTGCTGATGAAAATGAGCGGAGTGTCGGCCTGTGTGGAAACAACTGACGGCTGCTCACACGGCTGCTCCTGAAACAAGCCGAGAACACAGGAAGCTCCGTGGCAGATAGTTCATCACTCGAACAGCTGAGGACACGAGATCATCCCTTTGTATGGAAATGATCCGTTTGGGATCTGTTTATCTCTGCTAAAGATTGGGAGGAGAACAAAGATATTTTACGTGTACATGGAAACAGATAAAACAGCCAAAGCCTACATGAGGATGGAGAAGAATCCATCTGGACACTGACTGTGTGAAATCATCTCACTGTTTTTGTCCTCACCTGTGTGACGTCTCTTCACCTTCATGAAGGGTTTCTTCATGATAGTCGTCTTTAGTCTTCATCAACTGCTGCCATAAAATGTGGGAGATCATGTAAATGCATTTATATTTGTGTAGCAGTGTGATGTTGTTACACTAGATTGTCAAGTGAGAAGCTATATTTCGGTAGGAAATTACATGAGCACCGGCAGCTTTTATTTTGGAAAGACGACGGATCCATTTCAAGACGGCGGGTAACTTCCTGTTTCAAAATTATTATTTTTATTTAAATGTAATGTGCTGTGAATGAAAATGTGAATTAGTATTCCGCTCATTCTCAATCAGTTCATCTGGACAGTTTCTTTTTAGTAGAAACGTTTCACCCTCACGGGTGAAACATTTCTACTAAAAAGAAACTGTCCAGATGAACTGATTGAGAATGAGCGGATTTGATACCTGGACTGTTGAGAATTAACTTTCTTGTGAATTAGTATTGTTACTTTTGAACATTTCGCGTTCCTGGATTGTTGTTTTGAGTGTCAGTTGGGAGTTAAGACAGAGAGAAATTAATGGATCATACCATTATAGGTCATGAAGAGTTTCCCCGCGCTCTCCTTGGCGCTCTTTCTGTTTGGATTCTGAGGGAGAAGGTATGAAGTTCTGTTTTCTGTGTTCAATAAGTGTATTTTAAGAATAAGAAGTGATAGTTTTACTACTGCTCTTGTAAAATAATGTGCTGTACTAACTAACTGTGTTAGTAGATAGTTAGCTGATTGATGCTATGAAACATTGCTAATTCATGTAGCCTACTGAAAATAGTACTGTTCATGGTTAAACAGGCGCTGTGTAACACTGATGAGGAAAGGCCGTTTTTGGTTACTATTTTCTGCTATTTGAATGCAGGTATGTGATGTTTTATTACTTTCGGTCTGGGACTATTTTGTTTTATTATTTTTTTGTTATTTATGTACTGTTTAAGATCATTATGCCCATCTTTGGGTTTAGTGATTAATTATTGTAATTATTTTTATTTTCTTACGTGATACTTTACACAAGTTGCACACAGTGCTGCTCTTTCTGTTCAGATTCTGTGGGAGAAGGCACTGTTGAACACTTATGAGATAAAAACTGTTTTTGGTTACTATTTTCTGCTATTTGAGTGCAGGAGCCTTCAGATCAGCTGTTGTCTGGCTGTTATTTCCCACAAGACACAACGCAGTATCAACTACGCTGCACACATGTGTCTTATTTTATCTGGCTGTTAGCAAAATGTTTGAAGAAGCAGTGGACAAATCTTGATGGAAATCTCAGGGAGTAAATATTAAATGAACATTACAACTGACTGACTTACGAACTCAACCAAATTCAAGAGGGCCGCCACAACTAGGAGACTTTAGCAAACACAAACATGGCTGTGACTCAGTAAATTTATCTGATGATGAGCTGATATATGTTGTGGTAGTAGCTGAACCTCATCTACAGTGGCCCTGAGGTGTAAATGAACAACATTTGAACAAACATAATTATATTTGGAAAAAATACAATAAAATAAACGGAATTACATTAAGCCAAAGTGGAAGTGACCTAAGAGGAAGTGATCAAAGACGAAGTGGCCGGAATCACATTTGAAACAACGGAATTACATTAAATTATTTACTTATTTATTTTTTCAAATGTTTTTTTTTTTTTCAAATGTGATTCTGGCCTCAAACTCTTTGACCACTTTCTCTTTGACTACTTCCACTTTGACCACTTCGACTTTGGCCACTTCCGCTTTGGCCACTTCCACTTTGACTACTTCTGCTTTGACCACTTCCGCTTTGGCCACTTTCTCTTTGACTACTTCCACTTTGACCACTTTCTCTTTGACTACTTCCACTTTGACCACTTCTGCTTTGACCACTTCCGCTTTGGCCACTTTCTCTTTGACTACTTCCACTTTGGCCACTTCCGCTTTGGCCAGTGCTTTAAGTGAAAAAAAATAAGTGCCGGTACTCTCCCTAATGTCATAATAATATGCATACCTGCAAACTCAGAAGGGATGAAAAAGGTGACAAACGTTGCGCCAACCCCCCCCCCCCCGAAAGATTTTGTAATTTTTTAACATGCTTCAGGTAAAAGTCATTTACTAACCTGATTTAATGAGAACATAAATAGGAAAGATTGTGTCAACCAAAAAATCAACAACCAACAACAGCAGCAAGTCAAAAACAGCAGAACATTTAGCTAACATGCACTGCTCCGAGTCAACAGATGCATTTAAAAACCTAAAACTTATCTCTTCAGATGGGCTTTTGGTTAATTTTGTACATAGTTTGTTATGGTTTACCTTTTTGTATAGTACTTCTGTGATTTTATGATTTTATTTTTCCTTTTGTAAAGCACTTTGTGACTCATGTCTGTGAAATGTGCTACTGTATATAAATAAAACTTACTTACTAACAGTAAAAACTCATTTCTTAAATATGCTGGTGAAGATGTTTTGCCAGAAATTTTTGAATAAAGTAGATTCCATTTCCTGCATTCGGGTGTATTTTAACAAGTTCTTAAACATCTATGTTTACCTACATGTAAACATTATTCACAAACTATTTTAGAGACATCTAACAAAATAAAGTCAGGTCCTTTGGACAGATTTAAAATTTGTTTAAATTATTATTGATCACGCATCAGGATATTTTAGAGACACCTCATTCAACTAGTTCATATAGACATCATCTTGTTTTTAAACCCACTCCTGTGGCTAAGATAATGAAATTAATGTGACATTTATCACAGTGGCTTTAGGGGTGCAATTGACTTTTATTTTGTTAATTTTTATTTAGTTTTATTTGTAACACAACATGCCATTTTATTAAACAATGGTGACACTCAACTGCATGTATAAAAATATTAACTTGACCCAATGAACAGGTGACATTTTAATAACCACCAACAGTGAATTTAGGAGGGGCTTTTTACAGTTTTCTGATTTAGTGATACACACCGTGGTGAAATTGTTTAGTTTACGACTCCGTCATGTTTTCATCAGTGGAGTTCTCTCGTGTTGTCACTTTCAAAACTGCATGTTGCAGTTTTTTTTTTTAGCTCTGTGAAGCTTCAAGAGCTCCCACACGTTGGAAGAGTTAGGTCGAACAGTTTTCTCTGCGTCGTTCATTTGTAAAATTTACTTAATTTCCTTTGAAAACACCGCCTGTTCTACTTCCGCCTCCCTCGCGCTCTGTTGAACTCGCGAGTCGCGCTACAGAGTTTTTTTTTTTTTTTTTACAGATTTTGCTGTCGTTTCCTCCCCCTGTCTATCTTGAGGTTGTGATTGGCCAAAATGACGCGCTCCACCAAATATGTTTTATTGTCGACAGATGCATTGCTGTTTCTTGAAATCCAGTCAGGGGGAAATGATGCCGTCTGACACGGGTCTTTCAAGTGGAGAAGACGAAAATAAGTTCCAGAACGCACCGTACTCTAAAAAAAGTCTTGGTAGTCTCAGGGTTAAATTTTAGAAGTGATGAAACTGTGTTCCGGTGCGTTCCGGCCCACTTAAAGCATTGGCTTTGGCCACTTCCGCTTTGGCCACTTCAACGTTGACAACTTCCACTTTGACCACTTTCTCTTTGACTACTTCCATTTTGACAACTTCCACTTTGGCCACTTGCTCTTTGACTACTTCCACTTTGACAACTTCCACTTAGACCACTTCCACTTTGGCCACTTTCTCTTTGACTACTTCCACTTTGACAACTTCCACTTTGACCACTTCCGCTTTGACCACTTCCACTTTGGCCACTTGCTCTTTGACTACTTCCACTTTGACAACTTCCACTTTGACCACTTCCGCTTTGACCACTTCCACTTTGGCCACTTTCTCTTTGACTACTTCCACTTTGACCACTTCCACTTTGGCCACTTCCACTTTGACCACTTCCACTTTGACCACTTCCGCTTTGACCACTTTCTCTTTGACCACTTTCTCTTTGACCACTTTCACTTTGACCACTTCCGCTTTGACCACTTCCACTTTGGCCACTTCCACTTTGACCATTTCCGCTTTGACCACTTTCTCTTTGACTACTTCCACTTTGGCCACTTCTGTTTTGGCCACTTCTACTTCGGCTTGATGTCCATCCATCCATCCATTTTCTTCCGCTTATCCGGGGTCGGGTCGCGGGGATAGCAACCTAAGTAGAGAGGCCCAGACTTCCCTGTCCCCAGCCACTTGGAGCAGCTCCTCTGGGGGAATCCCAAGGCGTTCCCAGGCCAGCTGAGAAACATAGTCCCTCCAGCGTGTCCTGGGTCTTCCTCTGGGTCTCCTCCCGGTGGGACATGCCCGGAACACCTCACCAGGGAGGCGTCCAGGAGGCATCCTAACCAGATGCCCGAGCCACCTCAACTGGCTCCTCTCGATGTGGAGAAGCAGCGGCTCTACTCCGAGTCCCTCCCGGATGACTGAGCTTCTCACCCTATCTCTAAGGGAGAGTCCAGACACCCTGCGGAGAAAACTCATTTCAGCCGCTTGTATCCGAGATCTCGTTCTTTCGGTCATAACCCAAAGCTCATGACCATAGATGAGGGTGGGAACGTAGATCGATCGGTAAATTGAGAGCTTTGCCTTTTGACTCAGCTCTCTCTTCACCACGACAGACCGGTACAGCGCCCGCTTCACTGCGGACGCTGCACCTATCCGCCTATCGATCTCACGCTCCAGTTTTCCCTCATTCGTGAACAAGACCCCGAGATACTTAAACTCCTCCACTTGGGGCAGGACCTCCTCCCCGACCCGGAGAAGGCATGCTACCCTTTTCCGGCTCAAGACCATGGCCTCGGATTTGGAGGAACTGATCCTCATCCCGGCCGCATCACATTCAGCTTCAGCTTGATGTAATTCTGTTTTTTCAAATGTTGTTCATTTACGACTCAGGGCCACCGTACTCATCTTTAATCAACACATTCTTTAAATCTTGGGCAAGTGATGCATCTTCCTTTAATAAACACACATTTCATTAGTTTTATAATTTTTTTACTTTTTATTCCTGTAAGTTTTTGGGTCCAAACGTGGTTTCATTCAACTTTTCAGGTCCTGATTTTAAAAATGAAGCTAAAAAGGGTTTTCTACAGCTAACAATTATCTCCCGTCAATCTCAAGTCAACCGTCTTTATGAAAATGATTGAGCAGAAAATGAAACTGAATCCTTAAATAATGAGAAGGAATTATTTTGGCAGTTTTAGAACATTTGTGTCGTCAAAGCTTTTTTAATTTAAATTTTTTAATGAATCGACCGTGAACAGCTTGCAGAACTTTTAAACAGATTTTGTTTGTAGACAACATTTGAAGTTCAAGATTTCAGAAAAGTGTTTGTTGGTAATAAAATGCGTTTTCCCTCTAAAGTGTGTTTTCCTCTTAAACTATTTTCATGAAAATGAAAAACTCAAATATTTCTGAGCATTTTGACTCTGGGTGGTGGTGTAAAGGGATGTATCATCTCTTTAATTTGATGTTATAAAGACGTTTACTGGAAGATTTATGAGATTTTTGGACAACAGAACAGTGATCTGGAGCAGAAGTATCAGGCCACGCTGGATTTGTTTGATAGTTATTGGTCTTTTTATAGGTTTTGTGGACACTAAGAAATATAAAGTCTTTTACCAAAGGAATCCATAAAAGAAACGCAAGCATTTACTTCCCTCCAAACATCGGCATGACCTTGCTGAAAACTCACTTTGTAGAGTTGTCACAAAATAAATGCGGAACATTTCTGTGGTGTTTGTGATGCCTGCTTTTGGAAACAGAAGATAGTGTTGCTATGATGACTGAGAGGACGGCTCGCTTCAATTTTCTCTGTCATGACAACGCCCATAAGTTTGACTGAAGGTGGTTGTTCCAAAAGCAATGTTAGTTTTTTTTTTTATCACGTGTTCGCCACAAACCAACACCTCGACAAACGCTGTAGTCAAACACAAAGCAGACGTGATGCGCTGCACTGTAACAAAGTACAATTACCACGAAAAATGGACAAAAGCTGATTTAAACTCAACACGAGAAGTTAATTTGAGCTGGATGGTACGATAACTGCCGGCGAGAGAGATGAAGAAAACGTTGAAGTGCAGTTGTGGCTCTCATTGAATTACATGTTGACAGCTCCGTGTTAGTGAAGAGATGAAAGCAAAATGAGATTTTCAAAAGTGAATATGGGGAATGATGGTATTGCTTTCTGCACATTGTCAAACCTGACAGTGCTATTAACGTCACTACACCATCAGGTGCTGGAGGGTTGTATTCAGTTAGAAAAAAAATCAGCAGACTTTTGAATATTGATTGTGTTTTAGAGAAAGAAAGAATTAAACGCACTAAAAGAAAAAAACAAAACATGGAATCACACTAGATGTGCGATAAGCACTTTCAGACCTGAAAAAGGCAAATTAGTGTTTACATTTAATAAAATAAGATGGGAGTTTAGAATTATTAATTTTATCAAACAAAAATCTGAAACAAAAAACAATTTGTTTCCATTTTGTACTTTGGGTGGCTGTGTCTGAGTGGTTTGAGCAGTCATCCTCCAGTGCAAGAGTTGGGGGTTCCATTCCACCAGCAGTCACATGCTGAAGTGTCCCTAGGCAAGACACTGAACCCTTCATTGACTCTGATGTGTGACCCATCGGTGTATGAATGTGATCTAAAGCTCTAGTCTTTGCATAGATCTAGTAAAGTTCTGTATGAATGGGTAAATGAGGCACAGATTGTTATAAAGAGAATTGAGTATCTTGAGGATCCCACACTGCAGCTAGGAACCCGAAACGCTGCCACAAGTGAGACAGCATCGCAGGTGACTAATGCTAATGCATAACATCTAACACTTTTCATTTAATTTAAGTTAAAGTGCTATGCATATCATATGGCTGTTACTGAATACATATCACCAGCTCTTACAGCTGTTACACAAGTTTTGTAGTAAATACCATACTTTCCGCCTTAAAAGTTGCACCGCCGTATATGTCGCATTAGTCCAATTATGTCCAATAAAGTGGAAAAATCCATCAACGTGTCGCACCGCCGTATACGTCACATCTATTATGCGTCACCGCTGACGCGTCGCGTATGTTACGTGTCACCGCTGACAACCCGGAAATGTGGGCCGGTGTTTTGCCAAAAATGGATTGGCTGCGAAATGGCCACAGGAGCGTGCACGGAAGGACTTTAACAAGATTAACACTTACCGGTAAAAACAATTATTTGTTTGCTGAAAATTATAGCAAAAATGTGTCTTAGCTGAACTTTTCCTTAATAAATTAACGTAATTGTCAAAACAGCTGGATTTAAAAATTAGTTTTGCTATGTGCAAAACGTGCACCTGCATAAGTGGGAACGCTGCATTTCTTTAAAATTTAACAAGATGTCTCCTAAAGCTTATCAGTTGTAAATGTCCATCCAGTGATTACTTTCTGTAAGTTTCATCAAAATCTGTCCTGTGGTTCATGAGCTATTTTGCCAACAAACACTGAGGTAACAGTAGTTCAGACCTCCAGAGAGCTGGAGGCTGTGCTGTGACAGAGTGAGTCCAAGCAGAGGAGGCTGCTGTCGGACACAAAAGCTGGGATTGCTCAGTGGACCCTAGCAGCCGAAAGTGGCACTGCTCCATTTTTTTAGTCAGAATGAATGGAAACGGTCATATCTCAGCCAAAAAATTGTTTTAAAAATATGGGGAAAAAATCCATAAATATGTCGCTTCGCCATATAAGTCACAGGACATGCAAATTAGGGAAAAAATGGTGACTTATACGCCATAAAATACAGTGGTAAGCTTAAATGGGACCACAGATCCAAAATTGACTTTTTAATGTTTTTTTTAACTCAACTTTGGTTATGTATTTCTTAAAAAACAGTCCTAGGGCCAAAAAAAGGCACCCAGTGGTATATTTACTCTAAGTATATTTATTTTTCAGTGATATAAATGTCTCGTTTTCAAATCCTGGCGCTTGTGACGTCACAAGCACCAGGACAATCCACCCCAACCTGAGCCCAGCCCCTCACCTAGCAACCCCTGGTGATGCTCCACCCACTTCAGTATAAAAGACGTCACGGTTGTTTTTCCTGAGTTCATGTCAGCACAATGGCTACTAGAGTTCGATGTTTTTTTGTTGTTAAAATGCAGTACCGCTAATAACTAATTATCTATCAACGAAAAAACTTATTTACAGGCTCTTAAATCAACCGGACGACTGCTTGCGGACCATATCCGGTCCGCGCCGGATGTGGTCCGTGAAAAAAGCGGTCCCCGCTAGAGAGAGCGTGTATAGCAGTTAGCAGCCAGTGTGTTACTCTGCAGCCTTATTGCTTGTTTTCGAAGAGTCAAACGAAGAGTTTTTAACATGGAGGGTGAACTTATGGATGTTTCTCAGCGGCCTACGCGACGCGTCAGCGCCTCATTTGCCCTGCCCAAAATGGCGTCTGCCTCTGGGTCTGATTCAGGGTCCCCTTTGGAGGGCGGAGTTAATGTCAACAGATTTTTGAAGGGCGTGGCCTTATCATAAACAGCCTGTTTAGATCGGAAGTGAGAAAAGGCACAAGGGGATATTTTATCATCTAAGAATTATTTTGTGCATTAAAGTTAATGAACATGGTCTGGATAGCCCACAGACATACCATAAAAATTTATAAAACCAATATTTGGTCTCCTTTAAATAAGAGGGCTATGTTCTGACAAAGGAAAGTATATAAAAAATATTGGTTATCGGCCAAATACGTTATATCGGCATATCGGATATCACCCAAAAAATCCAATATCATGCATCCCTAGTCTGTGGTGTTACACTCTTGATCAAAGTGATTATTTTATTTATTTGGGTTTAGTACAAAACTTAACAACAAATCTTAAAGATGCTTCAAATCGTATCTTCTATGGTGTTATAATTACCTTCAAAAAATGTTTTACTGATTTTACATTACTTTTTTAAAGAATTAACTTACAAAACTCTAATCCCTGACTCCTTCCTGCCGATTCACTGCCAAAGAAAAACTAACTCATTATTAGACGTGATTAGAAATTCAATTTCTACAATGATTATAATTTAATTTTCTCATTTTTCCAAGGACAAAGTACCACATTACATGATAAAAAATTTACATTTTAAATCAAGTAGAATTTTTCCATTTTAATCCATTTGGAATAAGAGAAGCCTATAACCTGACATTGAGCTGAAAACTACAATGAAAAAATAAAAGTAGGGTATAATATAAAATATAGGAGATAAATGCAGTGGGGGAGTATTTTAATTTTATTTCATCCATAAACCTCAAATCAAATAGAACCAAAACAAACAACGGCTGTGTCCTAGGTAGCTTAATGATAAAATAATCGTTAGAAGATGCAAAGAAGCCAAAGGCAGCAAATGAGCCTAATGTGCCTTAAAATGGATTAATCTTCTATAACTAAATGAAAACCAAGAGAAGAGTACTTCATCATGCAGGCATGCAAGGAATAGCAAGTAAGAAAACTTATTAAAACTTGCACCAAAACTTCCATAAGTGAGTCGATACTTTTAAAGTGAAGGAAGGAAAAAAGTCACTTTGAAGAGAGAAAGACAAATGTCGAGGTAGTTATTCCAGGACTGGGTGGTGATAGATTTATCTCTTCATTAAACATTTTTGTTGGATCTCTGCTCTAATTAGTTAGCAGACATGTCGCTTTGTTCTGAACGTTTTCACTTTCAGGTAGAACTGTCAATGAGCCCCGAGGTGACAATTTAGGAACGAGTTTGCTGGAACCTTCAGTTTGACGTTTTTCCTCTTCGCTCAGTCAAAACGAGGAATCCGGCAACGTCGTCGACATTTCAGACGCCCAAACCGTTCTCGGGCCGCGGTGCCTGACACCTTGACAAACACGAGCTCAGTGAGCCAATAAAAAGGACGGATCCGGGCCCTGCTGTCATCTGCCTGACAAACTCAGCATGTTGAGCATTTCCTGCCCCGTCTTCAACTCTTCAGACAACAAGGAGGCTGAGGGGATTATCCCAGTCCAGCCGTGCAGCTCTTGTGCTTCGTGGAGCTGCTTCGGTTTTTTGATTCAGTTTGTTATATAAATTTGAAAAAGAAAAAAAAAAACTCAATTAAATTACAATCTCATTAAAACATTAGAACTACCTGCTTAATTTTCACTTCATTTTCTTAACAATGACAAAACGTCATGCAAGGCCCAGGCAGGGGATTATCTGAGTCCAGTTCTGGAGACTGAGTTTATTGGAGCACGTCTTAATGCCCCACTGAACTGATATTTTAATTTTCATAAAATTGCTCAAAATATATATATTTTATCATTTAAATATGTTAGTTTTTGCAAACAAAATGATAAATCACATTAATTTTGCTTTAAAATTGATTTTGAACTTCCAGTCGTGTTTAGTCTGGGAAATCCGATTACCGTACACAAGAACGCACCATCTGTGACGTAACACCGGGGAGAGCTCTGGGCTTGTCACAGTGCGCGGGTGTGAGCAGCTCGACATGAAGGTCAGTCTGATACAGCATCAGACCTAAATTAGATCCTGTTGTTTCTTGTTCCATCACCCAAACTATTTTCTGCTTCCCAAAATGAAGACAAATAGCTCAAATCTTCACATAGATTGCTAAATTTGTCGGGTTTTAAATTGTCCGCTATTAAAGAGACCAGAGCCCTCTGCCTCTCACTACGTCACAGATGGTGCGTTCGTGTGTAATCGGATTTCCCATGATTAAACACGGCTTGAAGTTCAAAATCACTTTTAAAGCAAAATTAAAGTGATTTATCATTTTGTTTGCAAAAACGAACATATTTAAATGATAAAATATTATATATATATATATATATATATTGAGAAATTTTATGAATAGTAAAAAAAATCATGTCAGTGGACCTTTAAGGTCTTTGAGCTTTTCTCCCTCATCTTAAAGATTTAGGCAGCTGCTTCTTCGTGCACATCCAGAAGAAGACAAGAACCCAACGTTTTAAAGGGTTAAACAAAAGAAAACACTGAAAACAGATCTGTAGAGATGCAATTCTGGAAAAACTAAAGACTTAATCAACTAAATGAGTTATGATTAAAAGTTTTTGTTTTATTGATTTAATTTTATTAGTCTCATCATAAGCCTAATTTAGAACTATTTTTTGTCTATATTATAATTTTTTTAAACACTAAAAACCTATAAAATTGACCACTGAAGTTCATTAATGCTAAAACATGAGTCTCCAACCATTTGTCCAATACAGCTGAAAAGGTTAACAAAGTTTCTGAGCTTAATTTTACTCCTAGTGTCGCTGTGTTATTGCATGCAAACATTTGTTTGTTTGTTTGTTTGTTTGTTTGTTTATTGTTTGCACAAAAAGAAACAACACACGTAAAAGAAAAGTTTTTTAAAAAATGTGCAGGAGAAGTCATAAAAACCCTAATTGGGCTTACAAGCGCACCCCCCCTTCTAAAAAAATAAAGAAAAAAAATTATAAGAGCTTTATACATAAACTTACATCTTACTTTAAACACACACAGTTACATACTAAAGCAAAAAATAATAATTGAAATTAAATACATTTAAATTGTCAAAAAATAATAAAATTATAAATAAAATTTAAAAAAAAACTAATGTGTTAGAAAATCTATAAAGTTTTTTTAAACTTTCTTTTGAATACAGATAATGTTGTACATGATTCACTTAATTGTTTCAAACTGTTCCACAGCACAACACCCTGATACATGAATGAAAATTTAGCAACAGTGGTTCTACAGAAGGGTATATGTAAATCACACTTCCTTCTTGTAGAGTATGAATGATAATAAGAATTGAACTCAAATAAATTATGAAAATATTTAGGTAAAGAAAGTGGAATACATATAACTTTATACATTAGGATTCCTGTTTGATACTTATTCACATCATAGATTGTAAGAATTTCTAATTTTTTAAAGAGAGGTGTGGATGGAGCTAAATATGGCGAGTTAGTGACAATTCTTACAAAAGACTTTTGAAGTTTATGGATTGACTGCAAGTAAGAAGGATAGGTACTAGCCCAAATTAAATTACAGTAAGAAATATGGGGATAAATTAAACTATTGTACAAAGTCAATATAGTACTTGTTTTTAAATATGGTTTAACCTTTTTTATAATACCTAAAGATTTAGAAATCTTCTTATACACTGATTCACAATGATTCTTAAAACAAAGTTTCTCATCAAGATAGACACCTAAAAACTTTGTTGATGAAACATTAGAAAGTAAATGTTTATTAATATAAATTTTAGTTTTTTCTGGATTGTAATTTTTATTCTTATTCTTAAATAAGATGAAATTAGATTTTTTAACATTAAGTGATAGTCTATTTAACTGAAACCACTGAGCAAATTGACTGAGCCCATAATTTGCCTTATCAATAAGTGAGTCAAAGTTACCATCAGCAACAAAAAGATTGGTATCATCAGCAAATAAGATAGGTGTCAAAACACTAGATGCTTTTGGTAGATCATTAATGTATATGAGAAATAATAATGGACCCAAAATGGATCCTTGTGGAACTCCACATTTTAGGACATCTCGCTTTGACAATTTACCATTAAAAATTACAATTTGCTCTCTGTTGTGTAAATAATTTTCAACCCATTTCAGAACCTTATTTTTAAAACCAAACATTTAAAAGCTCAACTAAACGCAGGTAATCAGTTTCTACACTGAGCTCCAACACTGAACTCCAAATCAGTTTTTAATATCAGACTAAATTAAGTTCAGTTTAAGTTTTTAGACATCTGCAAACTACTTACGTCACCTATAAACAGTGGTTAATTTGAGACAGATCCTGCCGGAACAAAATCCGGGAATTCTCTCATTTTCATGGTGTGCGTTCCGGCAACTGTTCACTCGGACGCGGCAGCTCATATCTCTGCCCCTAAACGTACAAAGCCATTGCGCATTTTCACTTTGATTATTTATTAAAAATACAACTTGCAGACACGCTCCTGCCCAGCAGAGACGCTGACCGCGTGCGTCCCACGGGGATGAAGCGTCTTCATTCACCTTCAGCTGTGTCTCAGAAACCAAGCACCCCCTCTCCCCCGCACTGCCTGCTATTTGTGTTCCGGCATAATTTTTTTTACAAATTAAGCGCTGCCTACCTTTCAACACACAAAGGCCCTGTTTACACGGACACAGTGGGGGGAAACGTATGTTTTTTTTCACATGTTAATTAGAGGAAAATATATGCGTTGACACAGACGAATTCTGTGTTTACATGCATCCGCAGGAATTCCCCCCGCCCTCCTGAATCTGCTGTACTGTAGTTACCATGCCGGGTCATTAGATGGTGCTGTGAATTTTGTACCTTCACCTACTGTGCATGCGTGTTACCTAAAGGCCCAGGCAGAGCTCTGCGTTTGGCCGAACGGCGCTCAACGTCGTGCGAGCGCGAGGCACAAGCGTAGCCCCGCAGGGCACGAACGCGCAAAGCTCAAATTTTACGACCGCGTACGCGAGGCGCGTTGTCTCACAATAAACTGCCCGGCACCGGACTGTTTTGTATGTGACACAAATGTAGTAAATTCCTCTTCTTCATCCCTGATCTGGACTTTTCTTTTGTTTTTTTGCCAAAAGTCAAGTTATCGTTTCCTCCTCCGTTCACTCCATGACTGAAATGATGAGAAATGAACGAATTTGTCACGAGCGAATTAAACTAGAGTCCTACGTGGCTGCGTGAGGTTCTAAATATTTTCTGGTGGGCTGTGGGCTGCAGGACCAGCACTCCCTGTTTTTATTATTTTTTAGAACTTTTTAATAAGATATAACACCGCTTGCGGCTGAAGCTGTTTGAAGCTGCCCGCTCACTTTTTTTTTCTCTCCCCTGACCTGTCAATCAATTCAGTAGGCGTGTCAACAAATGACCAATCGGCAAACACTTTGCGATGTGGCTGCTCATATGACGTCAAGAATTTGGAGCGAATACGTGAGAATTAACGCGAGAACTAACGCAGAGCTTTGCTAGTGAACGCGCGCGTAGAGCGCCGTTCGGCCAAACGCAGAGCTCTGCCTGGGCCTTCAGTTCCTCTGGGCTAAAAGTTTAGCTAACAACAACTTAACAACAAGTTAAAGCTGGAATTTGGATAAGAGTCGACAAATGGATGCCAAGCAGGACCTGCTTCATCTAACAAGCTCCACACGAGACGCTGAGTGGACCAGAACCGAGTTGATGATGTCGGACTTTAGTCTGTGATAATCAACTGATTTACAGCAGGTAAATTAATGTTCTTAATAATGTTTGCTTGTGTTTACTTCGATCACACAACAACCAACTGAGTTTTTTTTTTTTTTTCCTGCGAGGTCGAGAAGCTGTCCTTCCACCAGGCGGACCGGTTTGGATGGGACCAGTATCCAGGATGAAAACAGAGCAGAGTCCAGTTCAATAACTTAGTTACAGTTCGGTGAACGTGCTTTTAAAAGTGCTCAGTTTACTTCTCAGTGTTTGTGTGACATACAGTTTGTGGTGTTGAATAAATAAATACAAAATAAACCTGGTGTCTTCATTTTCAACTTTAATAACACGCAACATGTTACGCATCGTTTAAACGATGTAACGAGTCCAGATAGCTTCATTTAGCTCAGATAACTTTATATATCTCCCACACTAACATAAATACTGTTCATTATTGTTAAACTGTTATTATTTAGAACATTTAGTATGTTCTAGTGCAGCGCAACACGTGAAATATCTGCCTGCCTAGTTCTATAAAGAGTGATATTAGAACTGGATCAGAATGTGTCTCTTCCAACACAGATGCAGCTACATTCAGGTGTAGATTAATTAAATATGAGACGCAAAATATATTCCATCGGTCATAGTTCGGAAAGCAGTGTGTGTCCGCCGCCATGTTGATAGAAATGCCATCTGTTCGCGCGTGCGCACATGTGGTTTAAACAAAAGCTCAGCAAGAGATGTTTATATAATAATAATAATGAATTCAATTTATAACGCACTTTTCATTAATGAAAATCTCAAAGTGCTTTTATATTATCAACGGGGGGTCAGCGAAAAACATCCACTCTGAGAGGTGGATTCAGAAACCTCTGGATTCAAAGAGGGGGGCCACTGGTGTGTGAATGATCAGCAGAACCGCAAAGAGAAATGTGCAGATTCACTCATAATACACGCCGTGTAAACGGCCCCAAAGACTCACAAAGTCTGAATGACATAATAAACACGTCATTTTTATGTAAATAGATTAAATTGAGTAAGAAATAAAACAAAAAAAGTTCAGTCACGTGTAAAAAAAAAAAAAGACATTTGTTGCCAGACAGCTGGCCATTTAACATAATCTGGTGATAAATAATCAATGTGACATCAGTTTGTTTAAAGAACTCAGTTTCTTTCCTTATTCTTGACTTCTTCCAAATTGGGTGCAAATTCTTGTCTCAAATAGATGGAGCTGGTTATTTATTAAAACATCTGGATACATATAAGAAATAATAATACACTAGAAATTAAATATTTAAACTCTAGCAAACGTGATATTTAATAATGTTTCTTATTCTTCTTTTGGCTGCTCCCTTCTTCAGGAGTCTCCACAGTGAACTAACTAGCACAAAGACTTGGCGACTGGTTGTCCTTCCTGATACAACCACAGACACTGAGCTACCACAGCCCTCTGGGTGGAGCAGCAGAGAGCCTCCATCTAGGGTGCACAAGGGAGTAGATGGTGGGGGTTAAGGGCCTTGTTCAAGAGCCCAGAGTGGGGTACTGTATTTGAGGGTGGAGGCAGGTGTGGGCGTTTTACCCTTCCCTCATTTTTATGTTGTTGGTTCAGGGAGTTGGACCGGCAACCTTCTGATGACAGGCCAACCTTCTCTAACCTCTGCGCGACCACTCCCCTATTTAATAATGTAATTTATAAGCTAAAATTAGCCAATGGCTAGCTAAAATAGTCAAAAGACTTGCTAAATGATTTTAGCAAAAGGCTAGCTTGAAGCTAAAAGTACGGTAGGTAAAGAAGCAGCAAAATGCCAGCTAAAAGCAGCTAAAGGTTAGCTGATGTGTGCTAACAGCAACATCCATCCATCCATTACCTTTTACCCACTTCTTCCTTTTTAGGGTCACAGGGGTCCCTGGTGCCCATGTCCAACCATCACTGCGAGAGACAGGGGACACCCTGGACATGTCTCAGTCCATCACAGGGACACTTGGACATGTCTCCAGTCCATCGCATGTACCATACCAGCTTTATTTATAGAGCACTTTAAACACCTACAGGACCAAAGGGCTGTACACACAACAAAACAATCAGTCAACAATCAATGTACACCCTGGACAGGTCTGCAGTCCATCACAGGGACACATTAGAGACAAATTAGACTTTCAATCCAGTTTATTTATATAACGTCAAGTCACAACAGAAGTCATCTCAGGTAACTGAGCAGAAACATTTGTATATAAAAATAATAATTTAACATCATTTATCTGAGGAGCAGACTGCTTTGCTCCCATTGCAGAATGAAGCACGAAGGCGACAGTGGAAAGTAAAACCTCCCTCTACAACCTTTCCCCCTCTCACCTAGGGACAGTTTGGAGTTACCAATCAGTCTAAGATGCATGTTTTTGGTTTGTGGGAGGAAACCGGAGTACCTGGAGAAAACCCACGCAGCACAGAAAGAACATGCAAACTCAACCAGAAAGACCCCCCGGACCGGGATTTGAACCAGCAACCTGCTCGCTGAGAGAAGGCAGCTCTACCAACTGAGCCACCGTGCCGCCCAGCACAAGATGCATAAACAATAATTTGACGGTGTGAACATGGAGTGGATGAGCGGCAGCTGCTCGAGGTTCACCCGGCTGCAGCACCTCTGGGTGGTGCTTCTGTGAAGCCGCTTGTGCAAATAAACAACTGTGGACTGAGTGACATTTATTCAGTCAACTGCGTTTCTTCTGTTCGGGCTTTGTGCAGTTCCTCTGTGCTCGCTCAGCCGCGGCGTTGGACCGACATGTTCGCTGGATTTCACCACAATCTTTCAAAGTGCTCAGAGGCCTGGTCAGCCCAATGGAGGAGCGAGCTGCTCGGCTTGGGACGCCGTGGTTCACTGATTAGATTTAATAGATTTTTCAGCAACAATGGAGCTTGTTGTTTATTTCTCTGTTGTAAGGCAGCGAGGCAGAGCAGAACACATTTCACTTCCTTAGACGTTTCTTCAGTAAACAAGTAAAATAAGCTAGAACTAAAGAATGTTAACAAACATTTCTTTAGAAGTGGTTTGTGTGTTTCAAATCATGTGACCAAAAAGACCTCCTAAACCTAGCCTTTTCTGCCTCCACATGATTTTATCTTTGATCTTAGTTGATATTATTATTGATTTTACTTGATTTTATCACATGTTTTATTTTTATTTTATTTTTAAAGATCCACTGACGTGATTTTTCTACTATTGATCAAATTGCTCAAAATATTTATATTTTATCATTTAAATATGTTAGTTTTTGCAAACAAAATGATAAATCACTTTAATTTTGCTTTAAAAGTGATTTTGAACTTCAAGCTGTGTTTAATCGTGGGAAATCCGTTTACACCCGAACGCACCATCTGTGATGTAATGTCCAGAGTTGAGGCAGAGCTCTGAGCTTGTCACGGTGTGCGCAGCTCCACATGAAGGTCAGTCTGATACAGCATCAGACCTAAATTAGATCCTGTTGTTTCTTGTTCCATCACCCAAACTATTTTCTGCTTCCCAAAATGAAGACAAATAGCTCAAATCTTCACCTAGATTGATAAATTAGTCAAGTTTTAAAATGTCCGCTATTGAAGAGACTGGAGCCCTCTGCCTCTCACTCTGGACATTACGTCACAGATGGTGCGTTCAGGTGTAAACGGATTTCCCATGATTAAACACGGCTTGAAGTTCAAAATCACTTTTAAAGCAAAATTAAAGTGATTTATCATTTTGTTTGCAAAAACTAACATATTTAAATGATAAAATATATATATTTTGAGGAATTCAATGAATAGTAGAAAAATCACGTCAGTGGATCTTTAAGCAAGCCTTTTCTGCCTCCACATGATTTTATCATTGATCTTAGTTGATATTATTATTGATTTTACTTTATTCTATCACTTGTTTTATTTGATCTTTGCTTTTTGTAGCACTTTGAGAGTTTTATTAATGAAAAGTGCGTTATAAATTAAATTCATTATTATTATGGGTCTGCGGCTCTCGAGCCACATGCGGCTCTTTGGTCCCGCTGCAGCGGCTCTTTCAAGCTTTGACCACAACTGACATAAAACTGAATTTTATTGGTTGTTTTAACAACTAAAAGGGCTAGTTTTAGCAGTTTTTCTGTCATTTATTTTGCAAATTTATGAATACTAGAAACATTACAAGGAGTACATACTCACTTTCACTTAATGCTTTATTTCTTCAAAGTAGGATATGTCATTTTTCTACAACTAAAAAAAAAAGTCACATATGGATGCATAGTTTATTGTTTTAGTTTTTAGAAACTGTATTTTTTGCCTTCTTTACAAGAATTTCATCTTTTTATTTTGTCATAGAATGTAAAAATAACAATAAATGTTAAAAATCATTAGATTTTTTTTAGTTTTGTAAAATCACGCTTACTGTCCAGAAAAGCACCCTCCAAAATATTTAAAGTGGTCTGTGGGCCACCAGTTGAGAATCCCAGTTGTAGCATGTATTGCGGCTCCGGACACATTTAATTAGTGAACAAAAGGGCATAAATGGCTATTTTGATCATAAAGGTTGCAGACCCCTGTCCTAAACTCTCTTTACTCCAAAGGAGAAGTTTATAAAAACATTTTTATTTTCCGATGGCCTTCAGTATTTACCAATAATTCTCATCTTCCTGACTTTGGTCTCCTGCTGGAGAAGCACAAGGCGGATATCTGATAACAAATAGTTTAATCTGTTTTCTGTGGAAATGTGCCCAAGATGGACACACTTTATTCAATAACCAGATCGATAGCGTTTTCAATTAGCTGCTCAGAATCAAACGACCTCTCTGAGATGGCTGACGGGTCTGTGTTTGGAGTAACCCTGCCTTAGGGTGGAGCGAATTGACAACGTGTGATTTGCAGCAGCGGTTCTCCCCCTCCTCTTGTCAGAATGGCTTTAAGGGAACTTCTTTGGCTGCCGCACCTTTATTTATGTCCGCCGAAGCATCTGGCTGGCAGCCACAGCCAGCCGCACCCCCACAACACCCCTGCTTAAGATGCAGTGGAGCCTCTATGGGTTAGGAGGGCCAGCTCTATCAATCTGCTCCCTTCCGGCCTCCACGTTCCCCAGTGTGGTTAATCACTGCCACTAATTAGTGCTAATTACTCATTCCTGCCCAG
>JBBPBX010003014.1:48535-59317 GCA_038048925.1 Garcialebias charrua | reverse complement strand
ATATATGTATATATATGTTTTTAGTTGTGTAGGATAAATATTTTATAGGTACATGTAATGAGTTATATTGTTTGTTTCAAAAAACGTTTTCTGATTGGTGACGTATTTCCGGTCATGTGGGCGCATGACTTATCCATTGACTCTCGTTATAAATCACAAATGCGCAGTTCTTCCACAACGTCGCAAAACAATGGAAAGCTGCTGGGCGCATATTTCGCCGCCCTGGACACGTACAACATGAGGCTGTACCCACGACCTGCCGATAGCGTGTTTCCGGTTTTATTTATTTAAATAAAAATTGTGTATGTGTCTCGGAACAGAGACTCGGGTAGGTTTTGAATCATTGAAAGCCCTTTATCTAACTAACCATTAAGCATACTGTACAATGTACTAATATGACTTAAATTAATACATGTAGGGAATTTGAGTCTCGGGTGTGCTGCAATGGTTCTACATCTCTGTTGTACAGAGCACCTGGGACTCAATTTTATATACACTTTAGACATTCATTCATAAACATCTTCATAAAAGTCACATATAGGGAAGGAGTGAGCACATGGTTATGGGTGGCGGGATGACATCACTCTCGCCCCCATTCCTGTGCTCACTCAACATTATGCATTTAGACAATAAGGGCCTGGGTTAGAGTTGGAGTGGAGGGGAAACTGGTATAATGCCAGCCTTTGCTCCTTCTCTTTCCCTTTTAATTACACTTTAGAACAACACTCACCAACAGTACATTTGGGGACGGGGGTGTGTGTGTCGGGGTCTTGATTTGTTAATTTCGATTTTATTTATTTATGTATTTATTTATATATATATATTATTTATTTATTTTTCTCTTACCCCCCCCTGGTTGCCTGGCGGACATTCTGGGGATGGGCTGTCAGGGGTTGTGCTGGGGTGTGGGGGGGTTCGGGGCCTGCGGGTTCGCCGTGGGCGGGGCTGGCAGTGCGCTCCCCCTGGGGCTGCTTGGACTCGGGTGTCCTGTCCTGTCGGCAGGGCGCGGGATGGGCCGGATCTTGGATATCTGCTACTCTCCACCCCAGAATGAATGGGCCTACCTCCTGGGTTTGGATGTGGGCTGCCCCATGCAGGGAGCAGGTACATGTCTTGGACCTAGGGGGTATAGAGTGTGCATCGGGATTATGAATGGAACATGTCGTTATTGTTTGTCTTTGTGTGACTGAGGGTGAGGATGAGGGTGGGTCTGAATGAGTATATCTGTGTATGAATGTTTAAGTGTCAGGCTGGGTTTTGGACTGCCCCCTCTCTGATACTTCCGAGGCTACTTAGTGTCGCGCTCCTGCCACGTGGCCCCCCCTGGTAGGTGTTCCCTTGCCTGCGGGCGTGCTTGGGGCCCTCACTATCTGGGGTTGGGCGCTTGGGCGTTTGTCGGCTCGGCCTGGTGGCTGCCTGGTGGGGCTCGTGCCCTCTGGTCCGGTCGGGTCTGGGCCCGAGGGGTGGGCGTCCCCGGTGCCCGAGCCTCGGTGACCGGCCCTGGGGCTACGTCGGCGCAGCGGGCTCCGGCGGGGGCCTGTGAATTTGTCGCGGGCGACACCGGGGGGTCATTGTATGTGGTCGCTGGTAGGGGTTCGTCCAGTTCTTCCCCTTGGTAGGATCTGGGGAGTGGGCTAGTGGCTCGTCCTGTTCGGGCAGTCCTGGGGACTCTGGGCTCGGGGTCCTTCCTGGGGTCTTGGGCTTTGATCGCTCCTTCGTCTGCCTCGGGCTTTGGGGGGACGGATCTCTGATGCTTCACAGTCGCTACTAAATGTTCTATTGGAGGAACCTTATACACTTATGCATGCTCACAACCACACACAAATGGATGCAGGGATGTATATATATATATATATATATATATGCAGATATGTAGATGGGTATATAAATGAATATAAAAGTATATGTATGTATACTACTGTATATATATATATATATATATATATAGAGAGAGTAGACAGCACCAAGTTCCTGGGAGTGCACGTCTCAAAGGACCTGTCCTGGAGCAGGAACACTGCAGCACTGGCAAAGAAGGCTCACCAGCGTCTCTACTTTCTCCGCAAGCTGAAAAGGGCTGGAGCTTCAACCCCCATCATGAGCACCTTCTACAGAGGTGCCATAGAAAGTGTCCTGACCAGCTGCATCACTGTGTGGTTTGGTGCATGTACTGCATCCTGCCGCAAGAGCCTCCAGCGCATTGTGAGAGCAGCTGAGAAGATCGTGGGCACCTCCTTGCCCTCACTGCAGGACTTACACAGCAAACGCCTCACTCGGAAAGCCCACCGCATGGCAGGTGATCCCACACACCCACTACACAGCTGCTTCAGACTGCTGCCATCAGGGAGGAGACTGAGGAGTCTCCAGGCTCGAACCAGCAGACTGAGAGACAGCTCTGTTCATCAGGCAGTCAGGATGCTAAACACTCTGCCTGCTCTGCCCCCCCTCCCATTTGAACTGCCTTAACACTAAAACTTTCTCACACATTACCACACAACACAAAGATTTTAACACTGGACTCTGTGTCATCAAACGGGTTATTCACTAAACTCTCGGTCATGTGCTCATACAGTTTGCACTACTTCTCATACTTGCACTAATGTTTGTATTACATCACTGCCTATAATCATAATACTGTTTACATTCTCTGTTTACATTTATTAATACTGTTTACTTTTATTACTACTGCTTACATGTAACTACTACTGTTTACATTTACACTACTCTAATATCTACACCACTGCTGATACATATACAATGTGCTCTGAACGGTCTTATTTAGGGATGCCCAATGTGCCTTACTGCATATGCCACTTTTTGCCTCTATAACAACATCAACTACTACCTCATACATATACTGTGTACATTAACTCATACGCTGCTTTGCCACTTTGCAAATGTCAATGCTAGAAACCTTTAGTTTATTTTAGTTATACTTTTTATACTCTTTTTTTATACTAGTATGCAAAAACTCAGGACAGTATTATGTTCATTAAATGTTTAATGTTTTAGTTTTAGAGTTGGTGTAAATTTTCATACTCTTATTCCACTATGCAAAAAACTCAGGACAGTGTTAGTTTTACTATTTTATGCTTATGTCAATTATTATATGTTTCAGTGTTTCAATGTTTAGATGTTTACTGTTGCACCGAGGGACTGAGAGAAACGCAATTTCGGTCCTGTGTATGTCCTGTACAGTACATATTGCAGATCTGACAATAAAGTTGACTTTGACTTTGACTTTGACTTTGACTTTGACTTTGAGATATGGGTATGTGTATTTATAGAATTCTACTGCAAGCTCATGAATATTATTAGTCTTTATGCATGTATGTTCCATTGTTGTGTTCTGTCATGTGCTTTGCAGGATTGTGGACGGAGGTTGGGTGTGTTTGCCTTGTGCTCTTTTGGTTGATAATTGTTGATTTGTTGCCTAACTTTCTCTTTTCTTTCTTTCTCTCTTTAAAAAAAATATATATATTGGAGTGAGAGGATGGCTAAAAGGTGTGAAGGGAGGCCATCTATAAATGAAAAAAAAAAAAAAAGTAATTATGACAAAAATGGAGGATTTACCTGCAGTTACCTTTGTACAGATGAACATGTTTTACTTTCTGTTTATCACTGTTGTATTCAGCTGCTCATGCGGTCAGCCACAGGGCTTTATCATCTTTTACATTTTTCTAAACTTACGGTCAGTGGCGCAAATAGCCACTATGCAGGTGATGCAAGGCATAGGGGCGCTGCACTAAAGGGGGCGCCAAAACCGTCTCTAGAAAAAATGTTTTTCTAGCAGGCATTTTCTTTAACTGCATGAAATGATCAATAACAGGGGAACAGCACTGATTAGGCGCCCCCCCCTGCTCCCTCACCTCCCTCCTCCTATCGCTCTCCCTTCACACACAGGTGACTGTGAACACGCACCCCTAAGAGAACGCACACAGGCACGTCCATCCATCCATCCATCCATTTTCTTCCGCTTATCCGGGGTCGGGTCGCGGGGGTAGCAGCCTAAGTAGGGAGGCCCAGACTTCCCTCTCCCCAGCCACTTGGAGCAGCTCCTCTGGGGGAATCCCAAGGCGTTCCCAGGCCAGCCGAGAAACATAGTCCCTCCAGCGTGTCCTGGGTCTTCCTCTGGGTCTCCTCCCGGTGGGACATGCCCGGAACACCTCACCAAGGAGGCGTCCAGGAGGCATCCTAACCAGATGCCCGAGCCACCTCAACTGGCTCCTCTCAATGTGGAGAAGCAGCGGCTCTTCATTAAATGTTTAATGTTTTAGTTTTAGAGTTGGTGTAAATTTTCATACTCTTATTCCACTATGCAAAAAACTCAGGACAGTGTTAGTTTTACTATTTTATGCTTATGTCAATTATTATATGTTTCAGTGTTTCAATGTTTAGATGTTTACTGTTGCACCGAGGGACTGAGAGAAACGCAATTTCGGTCCTGTGTATGTCCTGTACAGTACATATTGCAGATCTGACAATAAAGTTGACTTTGACTTTGACTTTGACTCTACTCTGAGTCCCTCCCGGATGACTGAGCTTCTCACCCTATCTCTAAGGGAGAGTCCAGACACCTTGCAGAGAAAACTCATTTCAGCCACTTGTATCCGAGATCTCGTTCTTTCGGTCACAACCCAAAGCTCATGACCATAGATGAGGGTGGGAATTTATTTTAAACTCAGGATGATGAGTACAATTAATAGAAACAATGTTCCCTCGCCCGGACGTGGGTCACCACGTACCAGGCACGTTGGTTTTTTAATTTATTTTAATTTAATTTTATCTTGGACCACCACTCGTGCACTTGACTTTGGAGCAGCAGAAGAAAAAAAACTATCCGGGGCGCAAAACAGAAAAAGGAAAAGGGAGAAGGAAGTTGTTGGCAGGATGAAAAAAAGCCTTTCAATATGGTTGAAAGCAAGGGCGGAGTGACCATCGGGAGATTCGGGAGATTTCCCGATGGGCCGCGTCATGAATGGGCCGATAGGCGCACGGGGAAAATGATGACGGTTTTAATAAATCTGCTCAAAATTGACTTGTCCCTGCCTTTAGGCTGCAGGCTGCAGCCTCTTAAAGGGAGGGACAGCGCTGATCACTTTAAGAGACTGCAGCCTGCAGCCTCTTAAAGCGCTGATCCCTTTAAGAGACTGCGCCGCACTGGGCTGGCAGCTTGGGAGCTACCATTTGCTAAAAAACACCCCTGAAAGTTCACAGTTGGTTGAGTCCGAGCAGCGCGGAGTCCAAACTGCTAATTAGCAATAAAAATGATAGGAAGAGGCCAGGTGGAGCTGAAAAAGTCAGGTTGAAGAAAAGAAAGGCGGAGGAAGCTGCCGAATGTGCAAAGCTTACAGACATTTTTTCAAAGAGACAGACAGAAGAAGCAACAGGTAATGATATAAATTAAAAACTAGCATAATAAATTAAGCTAATGTCACAACGTTGTACTATGTCACTAAACATGCATGAAAGTCAAGTGGGACCTAAACTGACAGCCTAATTAGAAATAAAAGCAGAAATATATAAATTGACCAATAAATAAATAAACGTCAAAGGACAATTTAAATTAAAAGAGAACTTTATCTCATACCCTGATGCATGCTCAATAATCCAGGTAGAAAAATCTAAAAAAGCTAAGTCTGGTCCTCTGGACATTTTTTGCTTTGTTTTGTTTTGTTTTGTTTCTTGAATGTCCAGAGGACCAGACTTAGCTTTTTTAGAACTTTATCTCATGTTTTAAAAATTAATTGACCATCATGTTTTTTTTCCAGCTTAGTTCCAACAAATTATATATTTTAATTCATAATTTTACATTTTACTGTGCTTAAAATACCGGTAGGCCTATATATTTTTTTGTTTTTACTTTTACTCTTAGATGACTTGTGTTATGTAATTAAATGTAATTATTTTTTTAATTTTCCACACAAGTCCTTATTTACGTAATGAGGCAGAAATGCATGAGGTGAAGTGAAAACAGGAGACAGAAAAATGTTAAAGCAACACATTTAATAGACAAATAAAAATAAACTCATGCATATGCATACATATTGCAACCAATGCCAAACTTATCTCTGATTTTGCTTGTCTTGACCCTTAAAACTTTTCAGAGATAAGGCTTAAAGGACTAGCCTGGCCCTCGCCTTCCTGCACAGCTCCGCTCAATTCTCATTTCCCTTCACTGCACAGTCTGGGATTTGTCCCATAGACAAGGATTTCTCCGGTAGATTTTTGTTCGGACCAATCAGAGAACAGAAGGGGCGGAGTTTTTGGCCCCTAACCCACGCCCCCACCTGTCCCAGCGCAGCCAGCAGCGAGCATTCGCATGTTCTCATTCAAAGCGATGCAAAGCGATGCAGAACTGTTTTATATGTGACACAAATTTATTAATTTCCCCTTCTTAATCCCTTATCTGGAGTTTTCTTTTGTTTTTTTTCCCAAAAGTCAAGTAATCGCTCCCTCCTCCCTCCTCCTTCTCCTCCACCCTCCGTTGAGTGAAATGAACAAGGAGGAAATGGCTGAGGTTGTCACGAGAATTAAACTCGGGTTTTACGTTGCTGACCGAGTCCCATCAGATTTTCTGGTCTTTTGGTGAGCTGGACCAGCGATCCATGGTTTTATTTTATTTTATTAAAATGTTTTATTAACATATAAACACAGAATTTGCGCAGCGAGAGAAAAGCTGCAGGAGGCGGAGCAGTTGTCAGTCAAGTTCACCAGAGCACGGGGGTGGCTCTGAGGGGAGGGAGCAGAATGCTTTCCCTGTTCAAAATATCCAATGGTTTTGTTTTATTTTATTAAAATGTTTTATTAACATACAGAATTTGCGCAGCGAGAGAAAAGCTGCAGGAGGCGGAGCAGTTGTCAGTCAAGTTCACCAGAGCACGGGGGGTGGCTCTGAGGGGAGGGAGCAGAATGCTTTCCCTGTTCAAAATATCCAATGGTTTTGTTCCTCAGCAGAGGCCAACGCCTCCAGCAAGAATCGTTTCTCTATGGAAAAAGTCCAGACCCTTGTCTGAAGCGAAGTGAAGGACAGGGTCTGGTTTTAACCAGGCTATTAAAGGACTCAAGAGCTCAGCACTTCAAGAAATCAGCAAAAATCTGCTTAGATTTGATGAGAGAGCCACAGTGAGTACTTTACACACAGAGCTGTCCAGTCTAGCATCCCAGTGGGATAGGCTCAAAAAGTCCCCTCTGGAAGAGTCCAGTCAGGATAGGTACTGAGATGGAACATGGTGGCCAGGAGGGCTCAGTTGAACCAGAGAGTGAACTTGAAAGCAGGGCTTGTTCTTCTTGCAGAAACTGTGTTATCTGTGTTTACCTTATACAGTATTGACACAGTATAACCTTTTCACAGATGCCTACCCAGTTAAAGGGCTGGCATACAAATATTTGTTGACCCTTTAATTGTCTCAGGTTGCATGTGAAAGAAGCTTCTCTACTCTCAAGTTCATCAAGAATAGACTACGAAGCACACTTAACCAGGAGCATTTGGAGGCATTTATGCTGATGTCCACAGAGAAAGAACTTCTTATGTCCATTGACAATGACAAAGTAACAAATATGGTGGCAGAAACTAGTGCACTTCTTAGGCGCTTACTGATGCTGTAGATCACATGTCAAACTCGAGGCCCATGGGCCAAATCTGGTCTCATTGACATTTTATCTGGCCTCAAATTTAATATTTTGAATGTAAAATAGTTTTATGGTTTATCTTTTTGTCACTGTATTTAGTGCAAACTTCTCATGACAGCTGGCCAACGTTCAAGCCAACAAAATTACGTTTTGAGTTTTTCAGTAATCTTTGAGTCTGATATGGAAAGAGCAACAAAGAATTGACTTATCTTTTTCTGTTTTTTAAGTCAACTAATTTAGTTTTTTTTCCCCACCTGATTTGCTGAATTGTAACAAAATGTAACTAAAAATTATAACAAAAAAAAGTTGTTGATTGTATTGCAATTAAAAAAATATTATAGGCTACATTTTTGCCTAATATTTTTAAAATGTGAAAAAATGGGCCACTCTTGGCCATTAAACTCCCGGGCTGAAAAGTTGTCCCACTCCGCCCCTGGTTGAAAGAGAGCAGGTAAGTAACATCAGTGTATTAGCAGGACAGGAGGCTTGTAAATATTCAGGTTAGCTAAAGCTAGCCTAATAGAAATCGTCCCATATTTGGCTGTTAAATAAATGTTGCCTCCCCTATAGACGTGATTTGTTTAATATTTTTATGAATATTTGATACATGTCACACACACATCCACACACTAAGTGTAAGAATGACCTAAATAAAACTCAGGAAATATTAACACAGGAAAGCTAAACTGTTGTGGTGGCAGTTCCCAGCTATGTTCCAATGCAGTGCTACAATTTATTCACTCATATGTACATTTATTATTATTGATTCTTTAATTAAAGATGAGTTGTACAAGTTTATGTGTGTATCAGACAAATTAGTCCTCAGTGTCACTATAGCCCTTAGACTCAAAAAGGTTGGTGACCCATGTTACCAACCTTTTTGGCAGAGGGACACTTGAGTTTAAATGTCTTATTTAATATCACTACAGTGGTGTGTATTGTGATGTATCTGGTAAGTCAGATCAGATGAAATGTCCAGTCAGTAACTGTTATCCAACAAGGAGATCATTTAAATTAAAGTTTCATTTCTATTGTGGTTTGACTGCTGTATTTTTAAACCTACTTAACACAAAATTAATGTCATTCAGCTGTGAGGATGGAGAGAAGGAAGAGAAGATGACAGAGGAAGAATCAGGACAGACTGGGGAAGGCAACAGGTTGGTCTAATGCAGGTGGAAGTGAGGGAACAGCTACTTAATCCCAAGCAATAACATGTAAACATTATTTTTAAAAACTGTATTAAGATCTGTAATTTTTACAACTAATATATAATGCTTTTTTGACCATATGACAGTGCAGAATGCCACAGACAAAGGGTGAAGGAGACAGACACGAGGTCAGTGATAGAGGAGACAAGTGATGACATCAGGTAGGAATAATTACATTAGGGAAGCAACAAAAACCTATACTGTATACCAGGGGTCACCAACGTGGTGCCCGCGGGCACCCGGGTACCCCCAAGGACCATTTGAGGTGCCCTCGGACCTGTTCTAAAAATAGCACAACTCACTATGCTGCATTTAAAATTTAATTTTATTCAGTTATTCTTTTTTTTGTATTTATATAAAATGTCTATCTTAAAAATGTTTATTATACAATTTTTTTCAGTTTACGCTTTGTTATTTCCGAAGAGTTTATTAAACTGGTGCCCTTTGTATGACTCCATACACATGAAGTAGCTCTCAGTTTCGAAAAGGTTGGTAACCCTTGCTGTATACCATGATGGTTTGAATTTCTGATGACCATCTTTCATTGTCTTCTTTCATGGAAAGTAACAGTTTAAATGTCATAAATGTTAAAACTCTGACATGGACTCCAGGCTGTTAAGATTTCATATTTTCGCTGCATAAAATGTTGAGCACTGATTACCACTACTGTTATATATTTTTACTTTATTAAACTTCTTATTTGTTTATGATTGGAATGATCACCTGATATAATATGTAACATAAAAAAATCTGTAATATTGCTACTGTATTTTCTAAGTGCATGACTAAGGGAGGAAAGCTGTATGAGGCGGCAGGTAAAAAAAAGGGGGGGGGGGGCGCCGTTGATGTTTTCGCATCCACCTCAAAAATATGTAGTTGCGCCCCAGCTTACGGTAGTTTAGGTTTTGGAAATAAAATAAACTGTATTCCACCCTCTAAAGCGGGACTATTCAATTAAACTGAAAACCAGCAGCTCAGGGGCCAGACATCCAGCAATTAAAGTCATTATTTAAAAAAAAAAACAAGTACAGTATCATTAATCAATGATCTGTTACTTGTTAAATTTGTTTATTTTGTTGCATTGAATCATAAATGAAATTAACAGAACCCAAACCCAGAACCACCCCCCAAAAATAATAAATAAATAAAAATTACTTTTGTAACCGGGTGGTTTTAGTTCATTGGAAGAGTGGCTGTAAATTCCCACTCTGGTTTGGGCCCCTGAACACACCTTGTCCTGTTCCTCCACCTTCAGTGTGGTTTGGCTCATTAGTGTTAGCACCGGGTGTGGATGCCAAACATTCTTCTCCAGGGTGTTAGCTGTTTAGTCTCTTGCCGCATGTGGCTGTAGTGAGTGCTGCCGCAGTGTTCATGGAGTTGTGAAAAGCCCTGAAGCACAAGCTAAGGACATGCGCCAGCGGGTGGCAGATTGCCACTGCAACTAATTGAATGTCAAGTCAAAGTCAAAGTCAACTTTATTGTCAAAACTGCAATATGTATAGGACATACACAGGATTGAAATTGCATTTCTCTCTGTCCCTCGGTGCAACAATAAACATTTAAACACTAAAACACTAAAACATTTAATAAACATAAGCTGGTGAAGATTCTCAGTCGTCCAGGACATGATGAAATCAAAAAAGGCGTTCAATACAGGATCAACTGGACTTTATTTGTTGCAGAAAACGTTTCGACTTCTGTCCAGAAGTCTTTTTCAATTCTGAATGGAAGCTGTGAGAACGAGAAGTTTTATACAGGCTTACAAGTCACGCACCAACATATGAAATTGGAAACTGAAAAAACACCACAAATTAACTAACATGCCCATTCTATTTAAATTGACAAAACGACACATCCCAGCTTAAAAGGGGGTTTGTAACACATACATGTAAATTGAAAGATCACACCTAACAGTAGGAGGTTCCCTTGAGGTCTCTGTTAGAAG
>JBBPBX010003014.1:8750-30523 GCA_038048925.1 Garcialebias charrua | reverse complement strand
ACATCTCAGCGCCCGACTCCTCGTCTGACATCTCAGCGCCCGACTCCTCGTCTGACGTCTCAGCGCCCGACTCCTCGTCTGGCGTCTCAACGCCGACTTCTCGTCTGACGTCTCGTCTGACGTCTCAACGCCCGACTCCTCGTCTGACGTCTCGTATGACGTCTCAACGTCCAACGAGGCTCCTGATGACACAGTTCCAACCTTTGATGGACGGCCGCCCGGTTGTCCGCCTGATGGGTTCTTGACTGACAGACGTCCTACACGATGGACATCCTCCCGGTCGCCCGTCTGATGTGACCCTGCACGATGGACGGCCTCCCGGTTGCCCATCAGAAGTGATCCTGCACGATGGACTGTCTCCTGGTCGCCCGCCTGACGGGTCCTTGCCTGATGTCGACGTCCTGGCCACGATGTTTGGTCGCTTGTTAGTCTTCTAGGTTTAGTCTATGTTTAGTTTCAGTAGTGTTTCCTGGTTCTAGTTTTTGCATTTAGCCCTCACAGTTTTTTCTAGTTTAGCATTTGTCCCAGGCCCTGTTCCTGTCGGTTTTTGGTTTGTTGTCCTTGTGTTTTGTCCCTTGTCCTTGTGTTTTCTCGTGCCCGCCTTCCCTGCAGTTCCTCCCTCCGCCCGCCCTGGTTTTTGGGGGGTGTTCTTTGGGGACGCCGGGGGGCGTCTTTGAGAGGGGGTACTGTAAGGATGGCTCCCTCTGTTGGTCTGTCTCCCTCCTTACACGTTGTCTCTCAGGTCTGCATCTCAGGTGTTTGTGTTTATAGTTAATTATGAAGCATATATTAGTCAGCGTTGTTGTATGTGTCATTGTCGGGTCATTCGTCCATGTTCCCTGGTGTGTCGTGTCTCTGCTCCTCGGTTTCGTGAGTACATCTCGTCTGTATTTGAGTTCTATTATTCCAGCCACAGTTTGAGCTTCAGTCTTAGGTTTCGTTATTTACTGCCCGTCAGTGTTTTAAGTTTTTGTTATTAAAGTGTTTTGTTTACTACTCGTGCCTCTGAGAGTCTGCCTGTCTGCACCACTGGGCGCATCCCTCCAACACCACACCGTACCGTGACACTTCGCAGTTTAATCCACTGTTTGGTAAAAGCCCAAATTTAAATTTTGTGAATATTTTCTCTGTTGTAACTTAGCAATTATTTAATCACAACAAATGTTGTTTATAATGTACAGTAGTTCACATCCCCCCCAAAATAATACATTTGATAGGATTGTTTAGTACTTAAATCAGTTTTCTAATATACCGTATTTTTCGGATTATAAGGCGCATTACATGAAATAGAATCAGATAAGTCAAACTTTATCCAACTCATTCACAATAACCACATAAAATTGGTTTGAGGTCAGTAAGCAACCCCAGAATTCATACATAAGGTGCACCTGTTTAAAAGACTCACTGTTGATTTTTGAGAGAGTTAAAGGATTTTAAGTCCGCCTTGCAGTCTGAGAAATACGATAAAACCAATTTAATGCAGGGTTTTTAACATTGTCATTATTGTTTTTTAACTAAAGTTTGTGACTGGTCGTGCTCTGTGCGCGTTTCACTCTTAGGGCTACAGTAGTTTGAGATTCCGTCCAATCAGACACCTGAGTTCACCTGTAGAGGATCTGGAGATGTGCAAAGTGGTGGGAGTCAGTGATAAGGTAGGTGTTTTTTTTTTTTTGGTTTTTTTTGCAAATTCTCCATATGTTGCAGCCCAGTGCATATTTGTTGTAGTTAATAAAAAAAAACATTTGGTCAATGATCCACTGCGCTCTAACCATGAAACCTCTTCACTGTGAAATATCCAGTAATAATTTACCTGCTTTATAGTGGAAGCATGACTGTTTTTTACTCCAAAGGTCCTGATTGTCCAAAGTATGGTCAACAAAGAGACGTTTGTTGTAAAGGTAAGAACTCATGACAAATTAAAAAGTAGACGTTTTGATGAAGATAGTTTGTGAACTTGTGGCAACACAGGTCCTGTACTCTGTGGTGAGCCAAACACCCTTCATCCTTTCTCTCATTAAAACAGCATCGGTCTGCCTGAGACTGTGCACCATTTTAGACGGTGTATGTGCACCTCCAATTTCAACTGAAGCAATAATAATATATATAGACAGACATTTCCAAAGGGATGATTCACACAGTATTTTACATAAACATGTGCTGTTGTTTTTTATTTTTCCTATTCTAAAAAGAAAATCCATGAAATTCTTTCTAAGTCAGTTACTTTTTATTATTATTTTGCAGAGCCTGGTCAAATCAAGCTGGGAGAGCAGGGATCAGCCGACCATTATTCCTCAAGGGGTGCCCTACATGGTTAAGCTGCTGAGATATTATGTCAGCGAGGATGCTGTGTACCTGCATCTAGAGCATGTAAAAGGTGAAATGTTTACATCTGTTCCTACGGAAGAGCATTGCATTCACCCAACAATTTTTTTTTTTTACTCATGATCTCATAATTATGAGTTCAGGATCTCATAATTATGAGATCTTATCTCATAATTATGAGATACTATCTCATAATGACATCTTATCTCATAATTATGAGATACTATCTCATAATTATGACATCTTATCTCATAATTATGAGATACTATCTCATAATTATGACATCTTATCTCATAATTATGAGATACTATCTCATAATTATGACATCTTATCTCATAATTATGACATCTTATCTCATAATTATGAGATACTATCTCATAATTATGACATCTTATCTCATAATTATGAGATCTTATCTCATAATTATGAGATACTATCTCATAATTATGACATCTTATCTCATAATTATGAGATACTATCTCATAATTATGACATCTTATCTCATAATTATGAGATACTATCTCATAATTATGACATCTTATCTCATAATTATGACATCTTATCTCATAATTATGAGATACTATCTCATAATTATGACATCTTATCTCATAATTATGAGATACTATCTCATAATTATGAGATACTATCTCATAATTATGACATCTTATCTCATAATTATGAGATACTATCTCATAATTATGACATCTTATCTCATAATTATGAGATATTATCTCATAATTATGAGATACTATCTCATAATTATGACATCTTATCTCATAATTATGAGATACTATCTCATAATTATGACATCTTATCTCATAATTATGAGATCTTATCTCATAATTATGAGATACTATCTCATAATTATGAGATACTATCTCATAATTATGACATCTTATCTCATAATTATGACATCTTATCTCATAATTATGAGATAGTATCTTATCTTATCTCATAATTATGAGATGTTATCTCATAATTATGAGATATTATCTCATAATTATAAGATCAGGATCTCATAATTATGAGATCATGAGTCAAATTTTTTTTTATTTGGTGAATGCAATGCTCTTCCGTATGTTCCCACCATGTTGTTATTTTTATTTTTACTGGAATTATTATACTCATTGTATTTACTCAGGTGGGAGGCTCTTCTCCAAGTTGCATAAACTGAAAAGTGAGAAGGCCAAAGAACACCCAGAATGCTTCACTTCTAACCAACACAGCAACAAGATGAAGACCAGCCACACCGCACCAACGATCAGCACAGACTACCAGCACGGCGGCCGGAGCACAGCCGTGATCCCAGACACGCCAACTGATGAGAGCCCAGACACAGACTCCCCAACCTCATGGGATGAGACTCAGCAGCGCCTGGAAAGCTGCGGGACTCACTCCTACATCGAGGAGACGGGTTGTTTGCAGAACACGCGCTCCGCTGCATCGTTTTATACCAAGCTTGATCAGTTAACTCTGCTCTCTGGCCTTACCAGGACACAAGTTACCACCCACATCCACCCACCAGCTCCCAGTTTGTGTTTGCACTCCAGCGATACTCAGGAAAGGCCTGCTCTTCCTCTCCCTTGCACTCGTGTCAGTCAGACGCTTGACGTCATGTCAGGACTCCATCAAAAGAAGGCAGGAATGGGGCTGATCGAGTGCAGTTCAGACTTTGAAGCAGCTTGGAAAGCCTCAGATCCACCCCCAGACTGTGACAGAATAAACCCCTATGCAGTGACTGACAATGATTCTCCAAGAACAACTGCAGAGACGGCACCTCAGACAAATCCGGCCTCGTTAAATAATCCAGGGTCGCCTAAAAGTCAGGTTTTAAGTTCCTCTCCTGCCATTTTGCATCTTCCTCTCCATTGCCAAACCCAAATTCACGGCAGGGCTTCGTGGGATATGATGAACGGCTCCCACAAGGGATCTTTTCTGAATGGCAACTCTGCAGAAGTAAACACGGACTCAAAGCTCGGCAGCAGCAGTCCAAATGCTGAAGAAAGCAATGGAATGGTAGTTATAAGGAGCACAGACAGAGCAGTGCTTTCTGGTCACATTGCTACAAATATTCCAGAAAGATCTGCAGCTTCCATTCATCCAAACAGTGCCGCAAGAAAGGAGACATTTTCAGCTTTAACAAGCTTCAGTGGAGGAAACAAAGGGGTAGAAATAGCTTGTGAGGTCACGAGTTCTGAAGAAAAGAAGCCATCTCTAAAAGCAGGATCATTTATGGGTTGGTTTTCCTCTGGATCTTCTGAAGTCCCAACTCAAAGGAGTCAAAAGGATAAAGATAGTTTACTACATGGACCAGAGAGGCAGGAGGAAGAGCAGATCATTGAGGTTGATGGCTGGTGTCATCTGCCTCGTTTCCCTGCACAGACCTCAAAGCCTGCGAAGACCTGGTGGGGACTTGCAGAAGCAGAGGTGCGTATATGGGGGGCACAGATTCTGCTGGCCCTGGAGAGTCTGCATCAACAAGGCGTTCTGTGTCGGGATCTCAACCCCAGAAACATTCTGCTCACAAGCAATGGTGAGAACATCAATAAAAAATTAAAAACGTAATAACATAAAATCAAAAAACGGCGTTCCATACAAGATCAACTGGACTTTATATGTTACAGAAGACGTTTCGACCTCTATCCAGAGGGCTTTATCAATTCTATGAGCAGACTGTGTGCGAGTGGAGTTATAACAGTCTTAGGAGACACGCATCAACCTATGTAAATTGCAAGCTGAGGTAACACATACATGTTAAAAGATCTGAAGCTCTCGACCTTGACTTCTCTAAATGGTTTTCAGAATCTGTTGGAATCCTGGCAAAAACCAATGCAGATTTGTTCCTGTCTTTGATTTTATACGTCTACCTTATAATGTTTTGCTAGTTTTTTGATACTTTGTTAAAAAAAAAATCTTTTGTTTTTTTCTCTCTTTTTGTTTTCTATTGTTTATTGTTTGTTTGTTTATTGTTTAATGAAATTCTATCACTGCTGTTCATTGTTCTTTAGTTTTAGCAGGTCGCTTTCGTAAATGAGCCCATGAGGTTCAAAAGATTTACCTGACTAAATAAAGGTTGAATGAATGTAAATTGACCAATCACACCTTAACAGTAAATAGATAAATTTATAAAAATTTATAAAAAAAAATCATAAAGCCCTCTGGATAGAGGTCGAAACGTTTTCTGTAACATATAAAGTCCAGTTGATCTTGTATTGAACACCTTTTTTTTATTTTATCATGTCCTGGACGACTGAGAATTTTCACCAGCATAAATAACATAAAGAAACTTAAAATATCAGAAAGTTTAACTTGGGAAAAAATGTGTTTTCACAGGAAAGGTGTGTTTGACATTTTTCAGCCAATGGAGTGAGGTCCAGTCAGAGATCAACTCCAAAGCCATGGATCAGATGTACTGTGCTCCAGGTGAACTGCACGCTTTAGCACCATCTGCCACCCAGTGGCGACACTTAGTCACTGCAAGTACAATGAAATGCACCCAGTATAGCTGTAGTTTTAATATTAAGGACAACCTATTGAGGCAGTTTGAACATTAACAGAGCTAAACTCAGCTCCTTGTGTGTTGACAGAGATTGGAGGAGTTTCCAGGATCACAGAAGCTTGTGATTGGTGGAGTCTTGGAGCTTTGCTTTTTGAACTTTTAACAGGAATGGTAGGATGAAATTTGGACAATATTCAGATGTATGAATAACACAAACCACGATCAATAGAAAAAAAAAAACATTTTTTTCTTCAAGCCGCTGTGGCAGCTCCATCCAGCAGGGATCCACTCCCACACCCAGCTGGTAATCCCGGACCACCTGAGCGCTGCGGCTGCTTCTTTGCTCACAGAGGTCAGAAAAGGACGGAGTGCTTCAGATGAATACACCTTGTTTGGTTAAAGAGACATAATAATGCTTGAATTCTGAATCCTTCTACTCCGCAGCTGCTCCAGTTCGATGCTGGGTATCGACTGGGTTCTGGAGGTGGAGGAGTGAGTGACATCAAGTGTCACCCCTTCTTCAGCAGCGTCTCCTGGAAAGCTCTGTCCTGTTAGCAGGAGTGGTTGGAGCACATCTGATGAATACAGGTCCTTCTCAAAAAATGTGCATATTGTGATGAAGGTCATTATTTTCCATATTGTAATGATAAAAATGAAACTTTCGTGTATTTTAGATTCATTGCACACCAACTGAAATATTTCAGGTCTTTTTATTGTTTTAATACTGATGATTTTGGCATACAGCTCATGAAAACCCAAAATTCCTGTCTCTAAAAATTAGCATATTTCATCCGACCAATAAAAGAAAAGTGTTTTTAATACAAAAAAAGTCAACCTTCAAATGATTATGTTCAGTTATGCACTCAATACTTGGTCGGGAATCCTTTTGCAGAAATGACTGCTTCAATGCGGCGTGGCATGGAGGCAGTCAGCCTGTGGTGCTGCTGAGGTGTTATGGAGGTCCAGGATGCTTCGATAGCAGCCTTAAGCTCATCCAGAGTGTTGGGTCTTGCGTCTCTCAACTTTCTCTTCACAATATCCACAGATTCTCTACGGGGTTCAGGTCAGGAGAGTTGGCAGGCCAATTGAGCACAGTAATACCATTGTCAGTAAACCATGCAGTGGTTTTGGCACTGTGAGCAGGTGCCAGGTTGTGCTGAAAAATGAAATCTTCATCTCCATAAAGCTTTTCAGCAGATGGAAGCATGAAATGCTCCAAAATCTCCTGGTAGCTAGCTGCATTGACCCTGCCCTTGATAAAACACAGTGGACCAACACCAGCAGCTGACATGGCACCCCAGACCATCACTGACTGTGGGTACTTGACACTGGACTTTTGGCATTTCCTTCTCCCCAGTCTTCCTCCAGACTCTGGCACCTTGATTTCCGAATGACATGCAAACTTTGCTTTCATCCGAAAAAAGTACTTTGGACCACTGAGCAACAGTCCAGTGCTGCTTCTCTGTAGCCCAGGTCAGGCGCTTCTGCCGCTGTTTCTGGTTCAAAAGTGGCTTGACCTGGGGAATGCGGCACCTGTAGCCCATTTCCTGCACACGCCTGTGCACGGTGGCTCTGGATGTTTCTACTCCAGACTCAGTCCACTGCTTCCGCAGGTCCCCCAAGGTCTGGAATCGGCCCTTCTCCACAATCTTCCTCAGGGTCCGGTCACCTCTTCTCGTTGTGCAGCGTTTTCTGCCACACTTTTCCCTTCCCACAGACTTCCCACTGAGGTGCCTTGATACAGCACTCTGGGAACAGCCTATTCGTTCAGAAATTTATTTCTGTGTCTTACCCTCTTGCTTGAGGGTGTCAATGATGGCCTTCTGGACAGCAGTCAGGTCGGCAGTCTTACCCATGATTGCGGTTTTGAGTAATGAACCAGGCTGGGAGTTTTTAAAAGCCTCAGGAATCTTTTGCAGGTGTTTAGAGTTAATTCGTTGATTCAGATGATTAGGTTAATAGCTCGTTTAGAGAACCTTTTCATGATATGCTAATTTTTTGAGACAGGAATTTTGGGTTTTCATGAGCTGTATGCCAAAATCATCAGTATTAAAACAATAAAAGACCTGAAATATTTCAGTTGGTGTGCAATGAATCTAAAATACTGTATATGAAAGTTTCATTTTTATCATTACATTATGGAAAATAATGACCTTTATCACAATATGCTAATTTTTTGAGGACCTGTATACACGCAGCAGACTTCAGCTGTTTTTGTGCTTCCTTTAGAAAAGGTTTCAACACCACCTGAATAAAGTTGTGACGCATGTCCCACCCAGAACATTAGATTATTTTAAACTTGTAAAACTTATTTAGGAACTGGTTTCTTTAATGCAATTTTGATAGTTAAGTTTTACATTTGTATCAACACGCATGTCTATGTACAGAAAATGATGGGTAGTAAACTACCGTTTTCATGAACGAGATCCTGAAATAAACCCTTTTCCAACCATTTTGTGTTTTTTACAGTTTTACTACAAGAGCATTTATGATCGGAGTTAATAAAATAATTTGTGAAGTTGGCAACATATTTCCAGTTTTAGCCAAAAAGCTGTTTAATCCAATTGTTTGGTTTCACAGTCCTCAACCTGTCCTATACCACTAAAATTTTTCAAAATTGAAATCTTTATTAATCTCCATAAAGTGTCTGATGCATGATTTAGCTAGATTCTAAAAATATAACATGTCAAGTTATGGAGTCAATTAGATGGACAATATATTTTTTTTTTCTCTAAAGATTCTATACATAATTCCAGCAAAAATAAAATCTGAAGCAAAATTAAAGAAATTGAGGCAGTTTAAAGGACCACCAAAATCATTTTATTTAACTTTGGCTTTAATGATGAACAAGTGTCATGGTAAATGGTTAAACCTTTTCATTGTCATAGATACAAATCAAAATAAAATACTTTAGGCCGCCTTAAGTTTGCACTGGTTTTATAATTAAACAGCATTACTCGTGAATTTAATTCAGCCATCTTTTAAACTTAACACGTGTTTCTCTACAAACACAAACTAATAAGAGCATTAAAAACATTCGAACAAAAAAATAAGGGTGTGTAATGACGATTTTATTGTTTAAAACTTGCCTTTTTTCCCCCCTTAAATATTCTATCTCACACAGCAAAAAGTAAGTTTTTCCTCAAATTTCACGGACTAGATGGCATAAAATCTTTGATACCTTCATTTTGGAAACGTTAAAACATAGTGTTTGTTGGTTTAGCCAGACGTGTTTGTGTTGTTCTTCTCTCAACCAAAATAATGAAACTGTGAAGTTTAAACTGTACTTGCCTGTCATCTCACAAAAAGTGATTTTTTTTATATATTATGTAGAAAATGACATATGGCAAAGAAGTTAAGATTACTTTTTTGATCTAGAGACCAGCACTAGGAACCCCAGAGCCTAATTTTCCTCCAGAACAGCACCAAACCTTTTATCCCTGCCAGTCTGACAAATGTCCATTGCACAACCCAACTTTTTAACCACAAAATTGCGTTTTTCCTACTTATCCAAAACAATACATTAACTGTAGATAAAGTAATGTTCATCAAGTGTGTACAGCCTCTTTTGGTGTGGGAAGTGGTTTGGTTGGGCTCGGGAGTTGATGAGGAAGGGTTCACATGTCAAGGAGCAGCACCCTGGGGTCCTCCACCACAGACTTGATCTTGCGCAGGAAAGTGACGGCCTCTCTTCCATCGATCAGACGATGATCATATGTCAGAGCAACATACATCATGGGACGGATCTCCACCTGGACAAAAGAAGAAAGTATCAAGAGCTAATCCAACATAAACAGAACTGGAATGCAAAATGGTGGCAAATTACATTTTAATTAATCAATTAAATATGTTTTACATGTTTATTTTACAGTCAAATCTGTATTTTGATCAAATAATATTGTTTCATTTAAATGTTCAGCCATTTCCAACATTACACTTTTAAACAACTGTATCGAGAAAAACTCTGAGATTTGGACTGTTGGTTACTGTATTGTTCGGACTATAAGGCGCACTTAAAATCCTTTAATTTGTTCAAACATCAACAGTGAGCCTTATAATCCAGTGCACATTATGTATTAATTCTGATTATGCTTACTGACCTAGAACCAATTTTATGTGGTACACGGTTCTCAAAAATCTGTCAATTTTTTTTTTGTTTCGCTTAATACGACTTATAATCAGGTGCGCCTTATACTGTAGTCTGAAAAATATGGTAGATAAAACAAAGCTGACAAAAGTTTGATCATTTAACTTGTTTTACATCACTTGAGATGGATTACTAATACCGTATTTTTCATCTTATAAGTCACACCTTTTTAAACCTAATTTACATGCCCTGTGACTTATAAGCCGAAGCGACATATTCAAGGATTTCTTCCCATATTTATAAACCAATTTTTGGCTGAGATATGACCGTTTTCATTAAAGGGGACCACAGATAGGTTTTTAAAATTTTTATGGTATGTCTTTTGGGTTACCAGACAGTGTTTATTCAATTTAATACACAAAATAATTCTTATATAATCAATTATACCCTTTTTAATTCTGCCATTTTTAACTTTCGTTTTGAACGACCGGTTTATGATAATGAGATCTCGTGGCACGCCCTTCAAAGATCTGCTTACATTAACTCCGCCCTCCAAAGGCAGACGAGGATGTCTGAAGTGACGCTGAGCTGAACTGGACCGCGCGACGTATTTATTGTGTGGGACAGATCAGACGTGTACAAGTTGTCGTGTCATTTTTAATTTTTCCTCTGTAATAAATGTCCAACTCCCTCCCTGACGTCTCCCTCCCTCTCCCTGTGCGCACGAGCTGATCGGATGTCACTCGCGGGCGCGGACACACACACACTCACAGCGGGGCTGTCTTGTTATCTGTGTCCCCCTCGCTCAGCCGCGCTTCGGGCCCGGCACACACACACACATACACACACACACAGGTTTGTCAATGAGGTTTATCGGTACGTAGTCTGTCCTGCTAATGACACATAAACCAACACACACACACACAGCAACATGCTGCATATCGCTGTTCATTCAAGCCTCCCATCTGAAAACTATCAATTTTAAATCTGCTTAGTGCGCGCTCCATTATCTGGGCCAGGAGGGTCAGAGAGTTAGCTGGCTAGACTCTGTGACATTTTTAGCCATGAAATCAGGAAAAACAACCGTCACGTCTTTTTATACTGAAGTGGGTGGAGCCGCACCAGGGGTTGCTAGGTGAGGGGCTGGACTCAGGTTCGAGGTGGGTTGTCCTGGCGCTTGTGACGTCACAAGCGCGATGATTTCAAAACGAAACCTATCTTATCACAGTGAAATAAATATACTTAGAGTAAATAAACCACTGGGTGCATTTTTTTGGCCTTAGGACTGTTTTTTTATGAAGTAAATACCCAAAGTTGAGTAAAAAAAACATTAAAAAGTGAATTTTGAATATGTGGTCCCCTTTAATTGATTGGGACAAAACAATATTGAGCCGTACCACTTTCAGCCACAAGATGGTAGCAGAGTAGTAGTAGCAGTAAGGCATGTCGTTATATCACGTAATAGGTAAACGTGGCTAAAATTACAAATTCAAAAAAGTTCAAGACAAAAAAACTGGACTTTATTTATTATACCTTATTGTACTTTTCTTGAACTTTTTTTAATTGACCATGTCCTGGATGACTGAGAATCTTCACCAGCTATTAATGACTCACTCGGCTTGCCACAGTCTCCCCACCTTCATTCTGCTCGCAGCTTGGAACCGACAAACCAGCTGCACCGCCCCAGCGAAATGCACTTAATTTGACCATTAAAGTGTATTTATTAAATAAACGTTAGACTGAGACACAACTTACCTATAATTTCGAGCAAACAAATGTTGTGTCCAAGCGTTTACTTCCGCGTTATCGGCTTTTGAAATACAGATGATTTGACCGTCAAAGTGCATTTATTAAGCAAACGTTAGACTGAGACACTCATTTGTATAATTTTGAGTAAACAAATAATTGTTTTTAGGTGTTTATCTTGTTAAAGTCCTCTTGTGAACGCTCCCGCTGCCGCCATTTGGCAGCCCATAGATTTTTGGCACAACACAGGCCCACATTTCCGGGTTGTTAGCGGTGACGGATAATAGATGCGACGTATACGGCAAAGCAACATAATTATGAATTTTCCCACTTTATTAGACATATTTGGACTGATGTGACTTATAGGGCGGTGCGACGGGTACAGCGGTAAATACGGGTAAATAAAAAAATGAAAATGCCCATAGTTGTTAATATTACCACTAGGGATGTGCCGATCAGGTTTTTTGAAACCGATACCGATACCGATCACCTATGTGTGACGATCACCGATACCGATCACAATTACCGATTGCCTATATGTGAGCCGATCACATAAACCGATCACCGATCACCGATCAAATGGCTTACCTGTAATTTATGAGTGCTGCTTCTGGCTACAAGATCTGAAAACTTTTCAGATCTTGTAGCCAGAAGCAGCACTCATGTTATTTTCAGAACCATAAAATCACCATAATTCAGACAAAAACATATTTTTACTAATTTATTTCAGAGAACAAAGTAAATAAAAGTAATTATCAACTGCATTATCAAAGAAAAATGTTTACCTTACTAACTTTCAATAAAAAAAAAAGGTTTTTTATTGTTTTAAAAAAAACACATCTATTACTTCATATAAAAAACTAAAATACCCCATTTGCTACTTAAAGCTGCACTGTTGGCTGTTTTTACAAATGGCTTTATAAATACGTAAAGTATCATTATTATTATTTTTAAATAATTTCGTGCTTTTTTGAACAACTTCCTGCGGGAACCAGGTGGCGGTAATGCGCTTAATATGAGTTCGCCAACCGCCATTCAACTCTATAGAAGAAGAAGAAGAACCAGGAAATACCGCCTCCGCCATTTTACATTCAGTTCCACACTCGGCACTCGGCTTTTGGAGGACTGTTTCTCCCATAAGAGGATGCCTCATACGGATAAATTAACTGGAAACACTCCCTGAACTCTGTGAATGTCTCAGGACTGGAGCAGCAGCCGCGATCGCTCCGCCGAGCGCTCCTACAGCGCCGCGCGAGACCAGCAGCTCATGGTATGAGCTAAGGCTAACATGCTAAACCGGACCTGCAGCAGACAGCCGGCTTTGTGCGATCAGAGGTTCCTGGAGCTCGCCTCGATGTCGGACTGGAAGCAGAAGATATCGGGGGACACCCAGCTAACTTGGAATAACAAAGCCGACAGCCTTTTTGAAGCCGCAGCTAAACTGGACTGCCCGTAACTGCGCAGCGGAGCGGACTCGGTGGGGCTACTCGGTGGGGCTACATGCTAACAGGTGTTGCTTATGGCGGCGCTGGCAGACGGCTTTTGGTAAGTTATTAAAACGTATTAAAACATTTTAATGACGAATTAGGTTTGTTGTGTTGAAGGACTTCGTTGAAATTCTTCCACGAGGTACTTTTTCGTCGCACGTTTTGCAGTTAGCAAACTTCGCATCACAGGCTCTGTGATCGGTAATTGAAGGCAAAAGCCGATCACATCCGCTTTAATAATAATAATAATAATGTCTATTCCTGTCATCTGCGTATGTTCCCATACACAGACGAAATTCGTCTCTGCATTTAACCCAACCACCTACCAGGTGGTGCAGTGAGCAGCCCGAAAGCGCCCGGGGAGCTGGAGAAATAGGTGTGCACTCATAGACACCCCAAGCTGGGTAGTGGCCGGGGCGCGAACCCGCGACCTTCGGATCCGTAGTCAAAAGCCCTGCCACTAGACCATCTTGGCTCCTAATGATTATCGGTGACGATTGATCGGTTTCCGATCGATCGGCACATCCCTAATTACCACTATTTGCTGTATTAGGTACAATTGAAATCAAACCAAGTACACTTCAGTAACTAAGAGGATACAAACCTTGCCACCGACAGCCACAGGTCGGTCAAAGATGCCATGCATGCCTAAAATAGCGGACTGTGGTGGGTTAATTATAGGTGTGCCAAACAAGGACCCGAACACACCACCATTACTGATGGTGAAGGTGCCTCCATCCATGTCTTCAACAGCCAGCTCATTCTTACGGGCCTACAGTGAAGACAGTTTACACCAAATATTGAAAAAAAAACGATCAGAAAACAATAAATCTGAAAGATCTACATTGAAACGTATGCAATGAGAAGTCACCTTTTCTCCCAACAAATTGATGGCCTTCTCAATGTCAGCAAAGTTCATTCCCTCTACATTTCGTATTACAGGAACCACCAAACCCTGAGAAAAGCAAATAACATGACAAAATTTCTTAGCTTGCGTTAAAAAAAAAAGATTACTGTACAATAAAATCCACTTGTTTTACCTTCGGTGTAGATACGGCCACACTGATGTCAACATAGTCCCTGTACACTATTTCTTTGGTTGTGTCATCAATCACTGGAAGCACAGAGAACATGATTACTGTATATTGTGGAAATTATTAATTTTTAACCGTCAGAACATTTATATCAAGATCAAATTCTTGTCTTGTGAACCACTCATGCAGGTAAAAAGTTGTGGTAAGTAAACCCACAGACCATTATAGATTTTTAAAAGTCAACACGGACCACCCCTGCTCCACTGTGGTCTACCTACAGTATTTTCTGGTGTATAGGTCGCACCTGTGCATAGGTCGCATTGTCCAATTATCACCAATAGATTGGAAAAATCCCTAGATAGGTCGCACCTGGTGTATAGGTCGCACCTACGTTTAGCTCTGCTGCAAATGTCTGCCACAGGAGTGCACAGCAAGGCTTTTAAGAAGATTAACACTTAAAAACAATTATTTGTTTGATAAAAATTATAGCAAATATATGTCTGAGCTGAACTTTTCCTTAATAAATGAACGTAATTGTGAAATGAGCTGGATTTAAAAATTTGTTTCACCGAAAGTGATAACAAGCCATATATAGGTCGCACCTGAGTATAGGTCGCAGGCCTTGAAAAAAAAAAAACATAAAAAGGTGCGACCTATACACCGGAAAATACGGTAAATAGGTCAAAGTATTCTAAAGGAAGTAAATAAGTCAAAGATGGTTTTGAGGATGGGCAACAGAAAAAAATAATTCTGAAGTTTAAACTTGTTCTTCGCCACACACACTTGGCATGGCTCGACAGCCGACGTGCAAAGACACAGTAAAACACAAAACACACCCAGCCTTTAAAGGTAACGTTGTTTTTGTACCGGCATTGACAGCAGGTTGGTCAGAGAGTGCATGAGCAGCAGCCTTGACAAATGCAGACATGAAGCCCAGCTTGGTGTTGTGCCTTTTCAGAAAGTCATCTTTGTAAGCCTTCCTCATCTCCGAGATGTTGCTGCATGAAGAAAAGAAAATGTTTACATCAATAAGCAGGGTGAGATTAACACAAGCATGTAAAAAAACAAACAGGGAAACGTGTGAATATATATTTTACTTAAAAGCCTATGAAGTTTTGGAATTTGAATTTTTAGTAGTTGTTGTGTTAATGAATGATTCTTAGAAAATGAATCCAGGCAATGAAGCGTTATAAAAAGCAGCAAAAATACTGGAAGTTGCAATATATCTAATAGTAAAGCTATTAAAATTGGGCTGCTAATTGTTTCAGTATTGCTCATTTTTCACTTGTATCTCTTGTTTTAATTGTTTGTTTTCCTGTCTCTAACCCTGTTGAAGCTCTAGGGTTTCTCCGCTAACGTAATTAGCCCCTCCCAAGACACAGACACTCCGAGAAAGGAGAGAAGAAGCGATAAAAATCTTCACTTTCTAGGGCCTGTAAATCTTATTGGGCTGTCATAAAAGCCCATATCGGTTGAGGCAGCGCTCCCACTCAGAGCGCAGGTCTCTGTGGGCCTCTGCAGATGCTCCAGCCTCCTGTTCGGACGAGTTCCTTCGGCTCCAGATGAGCCCTAGACTGGGAAGTCTTCCTCCAGACCATCAATGTCAATCCAATTAGGACGCACAGAAAACCCTGAACAGCCGAAAGCTGACACCACACATTTGCGGGGGAAAGAAATCCTCAAAGTGTCCTCTTCAGCACAGGGGGCAAGTGCAGACAATAACATTTCCTTGTAAATTAATAAAAACCTGTTTTGACAATTTTTATCTTCGTTTATGATGAAATTATGACCAAATATTTACATTCCAGTGTTTAAGAGGATATCAAGTTTCAAAAAGCTTTTCCTATTGGGCAGATTCCAATCTATAACCATTTGTGGAAGTGTTGCTTTGCCTTTTATCTGTGGTTAAGTTTATGTATACTTACACTGAAAGCCTGTATACACACGCACACAGAAAAAATAAATAGGAAATTGTGACTTTTCTCTTTAGTATGCTCTGATTATGCTGTAATATAGATAAACACACAGACCTGCAATCTAAAATAAAACTGAGGGTTTATTAATATAGGTCAACTTAATGGAAATGTCCTACCTCATATCGACCTCATTAAACGTAGTGAGCATAGCGCAGGTGTTTTGGGCTTCTTTCAGTCTCTGGGCGATTCTTAGTCTCATGCGGTTCATCTTAACCTAAAAAAAAAAGATGTTAGCCTCAGTAAATATTTATCTAATTGCATAATTATTCCTTACAAAACATAATGCTAAATACTATGGGAAAAGTTTTACAGTTTACCCTGCTCTCTGTCCTCGCAGTTTTAACACCTTCTGTGTGGGCAGCTGGCATAGTTTGTGCAGCAGTGGGCTTGATGGCAGAAACTTTGAAAAGAACGGAGAAAAAAAAACAAAAAAACACTTAGTACCTCAAGCCATTGACATTCAGTGGGACAGCTAAAAAGCACTGTGTACCCAATCTATGATTAATTGTATAAGTTAGGGGTCAAAAACACAGATGTGAAAAAAATTGATTCTCACATGACGCAGGCCGTCTGTCGGATCACAACTAACCTGGTTTGGTGTCCATAGCATGTGCTGGCACAGGTGGCACAGGGGGCATGGTGGTGGGAATGGGACCTACAGCTGAAGCGGGAGGAGGAGTTGGAGCATCAGAAGGTGGTGGAGGGGCTGCAGCAGCTGGGGCCTCTGCTTTTGGAGCTCCTGCAGCTTTGGGAGAAATGGCTAAAGATATAAACAAGAACAGTTAAAACAATGTGGGTTTAAAACTTTATCTTTAATTTTGTGATTTTAGTAAAAAAAATAAAATCAATCCTCAAAAACAAACCTCCTTTTTTAAGCTTGAAAAGTGGTGTCCCTCCTTCAACCTTCCCCCCATCTGGAACCAAAAGTTCCTCAATGACTCCAGCAGCAGGAGAGGGAACCTGTACTGATGTCTAAAAGCAGAGAATATATATAAAGTTTATATTTAAATGCCCCAAGCTGCCTTTCAGTCCATGGGATTTAAACTAAAATCAGTGCTTGCAAAAAGAAGGAACTGAGGTATAAACGTTGTGGTCAAAAACTTGTAAATGAGATTGTGCAACCTCATGCAATATTGTGAGATCGCACAAGAACACAGAGGTGGTGTTCTGGATGACACTCAGCTACTGCTACATTTAATTTATCCAAAAATCTGTAAAATCAACTAAGTTATAGCTGTTCTCAATTGGCCATGGTTGATTAGCTGCAGCATCTATTTTGAATTGAACTGACTCCAAATGTTAATGAGCTGTAGATATATACATCCAAATTTTGGGGTTAGAAATTCATTTAAAAAAAAAAAGTCCTTTGATTCATGAAATAGTTTGCCAATGCTACAGACAAATGCAGATAAAAATGTTATCACCTTCGGGATTGAGTGATAAAACGGTACAAGTAAACAAATACTGTATAGTAATTTATTTTTCTTATAGGTATTAAATAAAGTGGATATTATACAACTTTGTCAAAAAAAAAATGCCTCAAGCAGTTTTTTTCCTTAATACATATTCTTGGGTTAACGTCTTTAAAGAAAAACAAAACAAAGACAAGACAAGCAAATAGGATTTGTTTAACATTAGTTTTACCTTGTCTGTTTCAATTTCACACACCACCTCATCCTCAGAAACAGCGTCTCCCACAGCTGTAAAAAAAAATATATATATATATTTTAGTAACTGGCTGCATATGATAAAAGGCACCTGTAGTACCCTTTATAAATGGAAACCTTACCTTTCTCCCACCTCACATCCCCCTCTGTGACAGACTCTGCAAATGCAGGAGTGCTGACTGTGATAACTTCATCTCCTGAAGAATAAAAATTAAAAGAAGTGTATATTTTCACGCATCCATAAACGCTCTTCATAATCAGACAGGTGTAAACATGAATGACAGACTACATACTGTAGGCTACAGATGTCCTGAAGTATTGTATTTGGAAGACACTGGACCGGGGATTGTATTTTCTATAAGAAAAAAGGATATAAAAACAGATTAAAATAAAATAATCTTTAAGACTTGGCATGTATATAAAACAACTTTGAGTGAACACTTAATATTAAAACAAAAATGGGTTTATGAAAAACACTATCCAACTTCATCATGACGTACTTGTGATGTCAAAACATCTACTTTTTCATAATCTTTAAGTGAATGGGTGTACTCACACATTGTTGTTTAAAGTGATAGGATGGCTAGCTGATAGAACTAATAAGAGGAGGAAAGAATAAGCATGTAAACAACTTTTTGAGATAACAGCCCATGATTGAACAGTAAGCAAACATACCTGCCGTGGAACGACGAGCTAACACATTATTCCCCTGTGAAAAGATTATAGTTAAAAATCTGCAACTCATGCGTAATTAAATCCGTTGCAAAGATTTTTCTATTAGAAATAATTGCAGTTATGTGCATAAATGTGCACTTAATCACTTTTGTAAATTAAAATTAAATCCCCAGTTAAAAACTGTGTCTTGCATATAAAGGCAGTGGTGCCAAGAAGTCAAGTGCAGCCGGTTCAAAGTCACTTTTCCTAGACGACCTTGGAGGTGATCGATAAATGAATTGGACAAAATGGTGGTTAGTGAAATTAAAATGGGAACTTTACTAATAAATGGATATGAACACTTTTTTTTTTTGCTTTACCAAAACATGACATCTGCATTTCTGGTAAAGAAATGACAATGGAGCTGAGCTCAAATTAAAACCGACAAATAAGCAACAAAACATCAACTCGGCTAGTCGTGAAATCTAAGTTTGTACAAACTTGTTATTTATATAACATTATATGACCTCAATATGATGACAACTAGTCCGAGCAGCTAACAAATCTGACCGTGCTTTAAGCTAATAAGGCTAACATGTTCCTCCCGGCAGATAATATACAAACACGGGCAGATGCACTGATTTTACATCAACATTGGGCAACTTCTTTCTGGTCACTGCAACTTATAAAATCTCAAATCGAGATTGCTGAAATGCTTGTGCAGAGAAGTGTCATACTGTCCTTGGCTCACAATGTTACGGCCTGTAGCGATCAGGCTAATGCTAATGTTAGCGCGGATAGCTGACCACACAGAAACCGCGGCTTCTTCCGCAACCAGAAGCAGCAAGTCATACCGTCACTCAGGGAAATTGTGTGTTTCACTCGTCTGTTGCCTACCTGGCGGATGGCAGACAGGGAACGGCCAAAATTCCTGGTGAGACACCGGGAATGGGATAACATTGTCGCCGTGTGACAGCAGCCTGACAGCGGAAGAGGAACTCCGGTCACCCCCGTAAAGATAAACTGAGCATGCGCGAGAATGAGCTGTGGGACAAACCAAGTGCGCAGGAAGGAGGGGAGAAGGGCGAGTGCACACTGTGGACAATCAGTTAAAAACAAACAAATAAAGATAAATAAATAATAGACAGACTGTAAACTTGGTTTGTTATCTCAACATAGTAGCTTACTCTACGTGATTTTGACAAAAGATAGTGGCATGGTTAAGATAATTTTGAATACAGTAATAGTAAAAAAAAAAAAAGCTATTCCATTTCTAAATGATTCAGCAATGAAGGTGAACTTTGTTGGCAGGTAAGTGGATAAAATGTTTGTGTTCTGTCTCTCCTCCTGCCTGCCATGAAACTAAAGAATTTAAAAAAAACTAAACAAAATTTTAGCAGGTCGCTTTCGTAAATGAGCCCATGAGGTTCAAAAGATTTACCTGACTAAATAAAGGTTGAATGAATAAAGGCCAACCATCATCCAAGCAATATTTTCGGGGTTTAAAGCCCGAGATACACTGAAGCGTCCTCCGTATACGCGCGTAAACGCGCGTATTTTGTGCGTATGTTTTCGCTTCTATACTTCAGCTTTCAAACGCTCGCGTTCTCCTTGTTGTAATATGAGCAGCTGCACACGGAGGGGGACTCAACTGAGTTCGCTGATTGGTCACTTGCTGACACGCCTACTGAAATGATTGACAGGCAGCTTTCACTCAGCTCATGTAGCTCGCTTGAAGACCGCGGCGGTGTTCTCATGCGGTGTTTCTACTATATATGTTATAAAAAGTTCTCTCAGAAATAAAAATAATAACAGGGAGTGCTTTTCCTGCAGTGTATCTCGGGCTTAAGGCCGAGATACACTCGAGCGTCCTCACGTACGCCTATACGCAGCGTACGTACGCTGTGACAAAAGCGTAGCCCCGCGTAGCCCCTCAGGGCACGTACGCGCAAAAGTTTTTTTTTACTACGCATACGCGATGCGCGGTGTCTGACCAAAACTTCCCCGGCGCCGGACTGTTTTGTATGTTACACAAATTAAATAAATTCCCCTTCTTTATCGCTGATCGGGCCTTTTCTTTTGTTTTTTTGCCTAAAGTCAAGTAACCGCTTCTTCCTCCGTTCACTCGATGATTGAAATGAATGAATTCAGGTCCTACCTGGGTGCGCGATGTTTTAAATATTCCCTGGTGGGCTGTGTGCTGCAGGAAAAGCGCTCCCTGTTATTATTTTTATTTCTGAGAGAACTTTTTATAACATATATAGTAGAAACACCGTATCAGAACACCGCAGAAGTCTGAGCGAGCTGCTCATGATGCATTCTCGAGGTTTCACTTTCAGCTGACTGAAGGCTGTCAATCAATTCAGTAGGCGTGTCAGCAAGTGACCAATCAGCGAGCTCAGTTGAGTCCCCTCCGTGTGCAGCTGCTCATATTACAACAAGGAGAACGCGAGCGTTTGAAAGCTGATAGTTTCTGAAGTATAGAAGCGAAAACATACGCACAAAATACGCGCGTATACGCGCATATTCGGAGGACGCTTCAGTGTATCTCGGGCTAGTAATAATAAAAATACAGGTGGTCCCCGACTTACGACGGCCTCGACTTACGACGTTCCGACTGTACGAACGAATCATGTTAATAAAAATATGGGGGAAAAAAATAATAATAATTTTTTTGTGTGTGTTTAAATGTTCTTGATTTCATGTGTATAGCACTTTCTTGCAGCTGTGGTTGTTTTAAATGGCTTTATAAATAATATATTATTAATATTAATACATAATTATTAATTTTTAAGCCGATTTACCAAGTTTGCGGCAGTTTCCGCCAGTTTCCGCCAGTTTTTGGCAGTCAGTTTTCGGCAGTGCCCACGAGTTTAGCCTTAGCCAGTTAGTCCAGCCTCGTAGCTCCAGCCTTGACAGCCGGCTTTGTCCGATCAGAGGTTCCTGCGCTCGGATACATGATCTGGAGCCGAACTGTGTTTTTGTGGAGGAACGGATGGGCAAAGCAAAACGACACTGTTGACCACGTGAAGCAACAGACAGCGAGCCGGACCAGAGTAGCAACGAGCTAACATTCTAACAAGCCTTGCTGTAGGATGGACGGTTGGATGCTAACGCCCCATTGGGGACAAGGAGTCGATGGGCGGCGGCCGGGAGCTTGCCTCCATGTCCGCCTGGCAGTCTAAGATGTTGTCTGGACATATATATATATACTGTATATATACTATATATATATACATATATATATACTGTATACTGTATATATACTATATATATATATATATATATTATATATACATAT
>JBBPBX010003013.1:32448-85609 GCA_038048925.1 Garcialebias charrua | reverse complement strand
TCAAGGGTAGCTGTTACTCTGCGTATAAGAATAGAGGTATGTTCTTTTTTTATCTTGCAAGAGGTGGCGCAGAGTGTTGAATCCCGGCGAATGGAGAGAGCAATTTTTTTCCCTCACCAGGTGCAATGGTGGAGCTAGGGGGTGGCCAACGGTGGCCTTGACCACCAGAGATTAATCTTCAGGCACCCCAATCATTAAGGGAAGCCATAGCTTACAGCAATATAAAAAGTTAAAGAACAAGTAGGATTTATTGTCATTTCAACACATGCGGTACATAAGGTGGAACAAAATTGTGTACACAAGGTCTCATTTACATTCAAAAATAGCAGAAATACAAAGTGTAAAAAGAAGCGGTAAATACAGATCTAAGATATAAACTTAATATATACGCTAAACATTAATAGTGCAAAACAATACGCCGAACAGCAACAGCACGAACATGAGTTTGTGTAAGTAAATGAGTACGAATGAATACAGCAGCATGAAATAATCAGCAGCACATATCACCATTCAAAGTGGCATTACAGTGTTTTTTTTCTCACAGTGATAATCCTGGTTCGGGATTTATGAGTCCAACAGATTCAGGGTAGAAGCTGTTCATCAGTCTACTGGTTCTGCACTTAATGCTCTGCAACCTCCTGAAAATCTAGAAAGCATCCTCAAACGTTTAGGATGACCAATTTACACATAATAAAAACCTTTATTTAACCAGGCTTGTCCCGTTGAGATCAAAATATCTATTTTACAAGAGAAACCTGGCCAAAACTGACAGCATACAGAGAGAGGAGAAAAACAAACAAACAAACAAACAAACAAACAAAATAAAAACAATAAAAACACTCAGTTACAACACAGTCACAATAACTATAGACTTACAATAAAACAAGACAATTAAAACAATTGCACTTCTGCAACTTGAGCATAATGGGATCTATCATGGTATTAAATACATTCAGAGATATTCCGCTCATTCTCAATCAGTTCATCTGGACAGTTTCTTGGAGAAACTGTCCAGATGAACTGATTGAGAATGAGCGGATTTGATACCTGGACTATTGAGAATTAACTTTCTTATTCAGAGATATTATTATTCCAAAATACATATAAATGTTTACATACAGTATGTTGGTAGGCAGCTATCTTGGATGCTGATGTGGCAACCCAATTTTAAATTTATTTTGTTTAGATGCAGCCACACACTGAAATGGAAGTTGGTACTTGGCTTTTTTTTCTTCAAGTTATCCAGCTCACAAGATGAACGGATTGAGTTTTTTTCCAATTCCCCGCTATACTCTGTAACAGGGATTTTTTGTTTGTTTGTTTTTGTATATTTTTTTCTATTTATTTTTCATTTTATATGCTTTTATAGGATTTTCTATTGTTGTCTGTACATCATCTGTGTTATTTGTTTATAACAGGTCTCTCTTGTGAATGAGTCCTCATGGATTTATGAGACTAACCTGTATAAGTAAAGGTTGAATTAATGAACAATAAAAGCCTTGAAGAATCCATTGCCCACCTTCTTTAATTCTGATTTTTATTTATTTATTTGTTTTTGTACATCATGTGCTGAGATGGACCAGCCATCTTCAACTGGGTTGGCTTTAAATGGTTGCGTTTTAGAACTACGGGCAGTGATGATTTCAAGAGCTAAAAAAATATAATAATAATAATAATAAAAACATTTGTCCAGTGGTTTCAGAGCTACATTGCTAACAGTCAGTCAGAATGGACACTAAGATTTATTGCAAATAAACTGTTAAATGCTGATCAAATACAAGCGTGGAGAGCTTGATGTGTTATGGAAGATGCTCAGCCAATTCCAGTTTTCATCTAAATACCTATAAAACTGATCAGGAAGTATATTTCTGTTTTGTAATGTCATTTGGTTGCGGCGCTCATTTTGAATGGGGTTGACTCAAATTTAATCAGTTGTAGACATACACCCAATGATTCCTTTCTGAAAGTTAAATTAGAGTTCATGAAATCTCTCTCACACACACAAATGACGCCTCATATTCTGTGGCCGGCAATAACTTGAGCTTTTATTACGATCAGTAGTATTAGGTCATCTATTCATAAAAAAGGGACCCAATTCCTCTGATTCATCCTGTCCTGGTGGAAATACGCAGCTGCCATCATCATTTGTTAAATGATGCAAGGGTCAGATGAAATAGTCAAATTAAAATTATTTTCTGCTTGACCCAGTGGAAGAAAAGGAGCTGGTTGGTTGATTTCACATCCTCATAATGGTAGCTGACAAAACTATAATGAGGGAGTGAGCCGCGGTGTCATCAGCTCAGTGTAAAACTCATCGACACCCGGGTTCGGTTCTCAGAGCACTTCAGAAGCACACGCTGCAACTGAAACGACCACTTGCATTATGCTGGGATCATGACTGATGTGCCAAAATGAAAATACTAATCACTCTGTCAGCATCAAAGACGAGGACTGGGACAGTTACATTTATCTCACGCACAATCAAAGCTGACTCTTGGCTTCTTCACATCATCACAGCATTCCCTTGTGAACGGCTTTCCATGCTGGGATTACAATTTGTGCACAAACCCACCGAGGCCTTCTTGTCTTGACTGGATTATTGAGTGAATATTAGGTCTGGTTATGGTTTATAAAATAAAATAAATACATTTCCTACTCAGTATTTTTTATAAGTTTATTGAAGAGTTTGAAAATACCATCAATGTTTAAAACAGGGGTGTCCAAACTTTTTCTCTGATAGGGCCAAATTTAAAATCTATCAGAGGGCTGTGGGCCAAATTAAACATACAATTCATGAAATTCAAATCCATCTTTAAGTAATGTCCATTTATTTATTATACAGTTATTTGACCTTCGATTCTGAATAAAGAACATTTCAGAACACAAAATATAGCAACAAAAAAAAAAAACGGTAAGTCTTAGATAAGAAATTAAAACGTTGAAATTTTGGCATTTCAGTATGTATATGTATGTAGTGCAAAATGTAAAATAATAAAAAAAATGCATGTTCAACAGCAACACAACTTAACAGCAACAATAATTTGAAGAAAAATAAACAGTCCCATATATACGGTAATCAATGGGCCACCTTTTCCATCTAACATTAAAGCCAACCTGTACCCTGTATACATAGTTTCGTTCCATCACATGTTGTACAAGTGGTGGAACGACAAATAAAGTACCTTGAATCCTTGAATCAAGGGGTGGAATGACTGAATGAAAACACACTGATTCTTCAAAGGACATTTTAATATAGTAACGAGGACAGCTTGGTGGGCCAACTCAAATGGCTTGGGCCTCACTTTGGGCACCTCTGGTTTAGAATGTTTCTCCTAAACTCAATGACATCCAGAAAAAATATTATTTTTACAAATATGAAACTAAATTATGGTACTCTGATGCATGCTCAATAATCCAGGTAGAAAAATCTAAAAAAGCTAAGTCTGGTCCTCTGGACATTCAAAAAATAAAACAAAACAAAGCAAAAAAAAATGTAGAAACGTTTCGTCTTTCGTCCGAAAGACTACCTCAGTCTGAGTTGCTGTGTTCAGCTCAGTCTTATAAATAGCACCCTCCCACAGTGGATCAACCAGAGGACCAGACTTAGCTTTTTTAGATGAATTATGGTACATTCAGTTTTCCTAGTTTCTGTGCCATAGATGACAATATATGCTTAGTAATTAACACTTTGATTTTGTATGTATTAAAACATTTGTACAAACACAATATTGCATCATATTTAAGCTTATCTCTAAAATCTTCATTTAGACTGGCAGTAAATGGAACTCTGTCAGGCAAATAATTATTTAGTGTCACTGTTTGGTAAGCAGTCAAGGACAAATAGGACACAATATAACTTCTATATATTTTATTCTGAACATTGCTAAATGTTTAACATATTTTTCTTGCAGCAATTTGTTTATTTTATTTTAACATTCATTTTCAAAAGAAAGCAAATCATGTTATTTATGCATGGATACATTTGTTAAATGAGAATTTACAGGTGAATGCTCATTTGTAATGTGCATTTAGTGGAAGTAACACTATTTACTAATTATGATTAAAACAGATAAAGACCGAGGGTAAGTGTCAACAACTAGAGGAGAAGCTGATTTTTATTTTTAGAAGATAATGTGGAACAAAAATGTTCACGACATTTTAAAATACAAATCTCAAAATTGAAATATATTATGCATTTAATAGTAAAACAAATTTAAAAGTTTTTTTTTGTTTGTTTAAAAAAAAGTCAAACTAAGAAAACAATACATCTTATTTTAAATTCACTTGGAGACATTTCCAATGCAACCAGTTGGGTTAAATTAGTACTATTTTCTTGTGGGGCAGAGAGAAGTGCAGAGTTGTATAATCCACTCTGATTCATGGACAGCAGCACCATTCAGACAGTTCTAAAGGTCACAGCAGAAGGTTTTAATGACTACATTTGTATCACCAGCATTATCATTCACAATCACTCCCCAAGAAAAGCCAAAGTATTAGGGACATTCACTTAAAATACTTATTTTAGCACAATATTTATTTTCTGTGATTATAAAAAGGAATGAGGTTTATGAATTAGTGCATTTTCTGTTTCGTCAAACTAAAAATCACTTGAAATAAACTCATTTGTTCTAAATGTGTGCATCACCTGAAAAAAATACTTCGGTTTTTATGCTGGTGGATGACAAGAGGCATTTAGCTCATTTTGATCAACATTCATTCAACCTTTATTTAGTCAGGTTAATCTCATTGAGCCTCGAGGACTCATTTACAAGAGAGACCTGTCTACAAACTAAAGAATGATGACAACAGCAACAGTATTCATCTTAATCATCCATCAGCATTTCATCTTAATCATTTACATGTTCAACGCACAAGGTTCAATAGCAATTGTATCAGGATAAAACCAGTTATTAATAAACAAAAGTTGTCCAGTTGTAATTACTAGCACACAAACCAATTGTGCACAAAGTTGGAGGCTACATTTCACAATATCTCAATTTGTCCACAGGGATACTCTAAAAATCTCCAATTTGGAAAGTGATGGTAAAAAAATAAAGATCATTGTTCACATAATAGAGAGGTGCAAAGTTTACGCTGTTTAATCCAGGTATAAATCCAACAATGTTCAGTCAGATCAGCTGGACAGTTTGTTTTGTTGCTGAGACGTTTTGTCCTTAATCCGAAGGATGTCTTTAATCTGTGGAGCCCAGATGAAAAAAAAGGGGTTTTATTTTCCAACTCTGGGATTGAGCGGTTTGTGGGATTCAGTTTGGTTTGGTGGGCTCCTCAGATTAAAGACGTCCTTTGGATGAAGGACAAAACATCTCAGCAACAAAATAAACCGTCCAGCTGACCTGAACATTGTCGGACATGTAGGAGAGGTGCAAAGGCAGCAGAAAACATTTGTTTAGAAAAATATTTTGTGTGGAGTGTATGATATTCTTCTACATGTTTTTGAACATTACTTAAAGCAGCAGTGTCACAGTCTTAGGGTCATGTGACCTGCCCCTTTGACTGATGGAATATGTCGTGAAGCTCGCTGCCTCCCGACACTGAGGTGACTTCCACCGCTCAGTTAATGAACTGTTAATGTGACATGTCTAAAGAGACAAGTTGGGAGTTTAGTGATGAAATCCAACATTTCAGAGGTAAATGTAAAATAACAACAACAAAAAACAGAAAAAAAAACCTTCAAGCTGGTGTGCATTAATAAACACAAAACAGCCACCAATACCAGATTCATAGATCTTCAAATAGTTTTATTTACTTTGGGTTCAGTAGTCTGTTTTCCATGTTTAAGCCACATTTGTATTGTAAATGGTAATATTTTGGCAAGAAACAAGTTCCAAATTTTTTTTATTTGCTTCTTAAATAAATAAATTTAAAAAATCATAAAAGTAAATTTTTAGATGTGACTGCGTACAACAAGTTTATTTTTTGTTCAAACTTTTATATGTTGTTCTATTTAAGAAAGTCATTTTATTCCACCTACAAGTGAGTTTGTTTTTTTCTTCTAAATTTCATTTTGCTTTTTGTAATCAAGACGCAACCTGTGGTAATGAGCTGCTGTGGTGATTTCCTCTTCAAGTGGTTAAGTGGAGCTCTTCGGCCAATTCCAGGCATGTTGGGTATGAATATCACATGTATTAACATCTATTTATGACCATGTCCAACAAGTCTGATTAATATGCTATGACTAATGCAGCTGTTATGTCATATTCTTCACACCAAAGTCACCAGAATTAGTTTTTATTGCTCCTTTTGAGGAAATTATTCCTTTAAGATCAGAGCGTTATTTCAGTTTTTACAATTCTGTATTGATCTGTAATCCCTTTATCTTCTGCAGAACCACCTGAAGATGTGTGTAGAATAAGTAGGCCTTTTTATTTGTTCATGTTTATGTACATCTTTGTTAATCTCTTTTTGCACACTTGCAGATATTGATCAGTATTGCAGCCAAGAGCAAAGGGATTCTCATAATAACACCGACTGAATATAGATTTAAAGTCAAGGAGCTTCTGGGTGACCAGACAGAGCAGTCTGCACAGAATCCTGCAGCTCATACTGACAAACTGTAGTAGATACAATTAAATCATTGCCGTGGTTGGTATTGGTACTGTAAAACACTGCTCTGCACATCAAGAGCAGGGATATGGGAATTCATTGTATTACTGCCTGCTGCCTAAAGTGGAGTGGTAGCTGTTTTTGCCCATGTCTGCGTATGTCTGTTAGCAAAATATGAAAAAAAAAACCTGTCATATCTCAACTTTTAATTTTATTCTCAAACCTACATTAAAAGGTAGCAGGTGATCATCATTCAACTTTTTATTTTATTCTCAAACCTACATTAAAAGGTAGCAGGTGATCATCATTCCTTAATGGAATGATGACTTTAAACAAACCATTTGCTCCACACAAACACTTCCCTGCACATCAATAGCAGAAAAAAAATAGTTTTTATATTTTTATGCACTTTATGCATGTATATGCATGTGTGAGTGAAACAGGTCCCTCTTGTAAATGAGTCCCCGTGGCTCAACGAGGCTAGCCTGTATAAATAAAGGTTGAATGAATGAATATAGCAACACTTGCTGTAACCACAAATCAGGGCTTTCCAGGAGCACAAACAACAATAGCTCGAACTGTGCACAGACACATTGTGATGTTTAAATGGCACCCTGACTCCTGTAATCCCTGTGGTTCCCTCCGCCCACCTGTCGGTCAGGCTGTGTGTGCCGTAACTCAGAGAGGAGACGAGGCGGGGTGAGACAATTACCTTGCCTCCATCTGTCTGCTTCTGAAGTGTGTGGCTCTGCATTTGTGGACAAAAACAAAAGCAGACACTCTCCAGATGAAAAACACACATTCATCAACACAAACAACTGCCTTTCATCGTTGCCTTCTCTTTCTCTCCTCCCTCTTGACACATTCTGGATTCAGGGGGTCCAACTGTCAACAAGGTGACCCCACTTGAAGCAGTTTCTCTCCACCATACCATCATCAGCATCATACAAATCACAGCACCTGGCTGCTGGCAGAGTGGAGGCTTCAGGCTGTGTTGCCAGGTTTGTTTTTCTAATCTTGGGAGAGTGGGATAACCCAGTCAAACACCTGTGAGGTCAGTCAACACGGCTGGGATCCATATTTTTTTAACAATTCTTTTTAACTAACGTCAAGTGGTTGTTGTTGCATACTTGGGCCTACACAGTGAATACATTTATGTTCTGTTGTGAATTGTTGGTAACTGTTAGGAGTGGATTAAATTGTTGTCACTGCAGTGCTGTGTTGGAGTAGGTCTAAAAACAGCATTGCATCAGGAATAGTTTCCATGGTTATGGTTGCAGCAGTTCTCACCCCATTAGGCAGACTAAAGTGTGGTTTATTTCCCAGCTTCAATAACATTTTACATTAAGAACAATACCACTTTTTCCACAAAGAGGCTAATTTGCTTTTTTAAAATCTGTGCTGCTTATGGAGAACGCTGTGGCTCAGACAAAGCTCTTCCGTCTCTCAGGCCTACATTATTATGCAGATTACTAACATATGCAATTGGTTTACTATAAATGAAAAGTCACAAGAAACTGAACGTTATTTTAAAAAGTGCTGTGATCTGATTGATTCTTTGCATTCTCAAGCATAGATTATGAAATGAAAGAAACACACAACAAATGATTCCATCTTGCTCTCATTTGCAGGGGATAAATATAGGAAATAAGTAGTAAAATGCAGTGAAGTCACTGTTTTCTTCAATTCTGCGTCTGTTTTAAATCCCTCATGACAATTTGTTGATATGGAAAAGGGACTAATGCTCTTTAGATTAAGTAATCTAAAATAAACTAAACGAAGGCAAAAAAAGGGAGCCATTGATCTTCATATACTGTAAACCTCAATTGTGGCCATTTGCAGAATACAATCAAATAAATATTACACCACCCTCTGTCAAACTCAGATTTGACAGGTGTCAATCAAGAATGACCTTAAAGGTCATGGGAATTACCCCAGAGGTCATCCACTTGTAATTGTATTGGTATGCAGAATAAATACTTTAATCAAGAATGACCTTAAATGTTCTGCACATACGAAGAATAATCTCCCTTTACTGGCCTGATCAAGTGTCTGAGTCAATATACAGTAATGGAAAGGGCTATGGCACCTGGAATAATAAAATGTATGGTATTTGTCTTATCTGAGAGACTTTCATCATTTGTTCTGCCTTCCCACAACAGAGTGCAAAATCATCAGGTTCCTGGATCACTTAAATAAAAAACCTTAGTTTGAGAAACATGCATCCTTTGTCTGCTTTCAACACTACCTACAAATGCACACATTTGTAGTCCAATCAGAAAATAGGGTGCAATTTTTAATGGTTTAATGTTCTTACAGCATTTGGTTATCATTTGCTGTTTATGACCTGATCAGGCATGATTAGAGTAAAAATATTCAATTGTGAAAATGCAGAGGCAACCGTCTGTTAATGTCAGGATGAAAATCTTTCTTAAGGATCATCTACTTCAGCTTTTTAATCAACTTTAAAAAGGCCTCCTGTAGCAGAGGACTGTCTACATTATCTGTAAATGCCTCAACTTTCACAACCCTGGGTAAACGGCACACACCGTTTGTAGAAAAGGAACACTGCTCTCGTCTGTGACATTGCTGTATCAATTGACCAATATCCTGAACAAGCTGCAGATGCTCCCAAGAGAACCACATTTTACCTATGCAACTCACTCCCCCTGAATTGCTGCACTAGGAATGGTCTTTAGAACCATATGGATTTGGCAGTGTGTGGGGATGCACATTCAACTACAAGAGAGGAAATCTCAGTACCGGGTATGTATCAGCTGGATGAAGATGAGAAACTAGGCCTTTAATGTCCATAGGAGCGCTAACGTACAGAGATTGAGCAGATCTCAGACCGGCGATACTAAATAATACTTACACTACCAAATTTGTCCTAAGCCGGGGAGAAAATGAAAGCTCACAGATGATTGCAAAATGAGTCATAAGAGGACATTTTGCACCTTAACTGGAAATTTTGGAGAAAAGGTTTTGCTTCAGCGCAGTCTGGAAGAGTAAAGAGAACCTGACTGGTCAATAGACTTTCCAGGCAAGCATATGCAAGTCCGACAACAAGATTCCTCAGGCCTCTGTTCTGGAGTATGTGAATTCTGACTGTGATGTACCAGTATTCAGAACCCTGGTGGCTCTCCCGGCCAATTCTTAGTTGTAAATTTTGGACGATAAATGTGAGCAAATCTCCACCCTTGTCCACAACTGCCTGTGTTGAACCAAGATTCTGCCTGTGGAAAAAATAAAGTCCTGCCTTACAAAGCCTCATCACTACAAAATACAAAAACAAAGTTGTAGGGGTCCCTGCAACAGACTTTTTCTGCTTCAACTTGACACAGACCAGCACGGAGAATTTGACCTGGGAGAGCGAACAGACCACACTGAATTTTTGCTGAGGAACATACATCCAGCCTGAAGATGCACTGGATGATTACAGTTTGGGTCATACATACTTTCTTTGGTCATGTGTTGTCCAACTTCCTTATCTTCTTCAGCCCCTTCTCTCTCCAATGTTCTACCTGCCATCATTCAAAGATTGTCTGGGGGGAAAAAACTAGATAATTGTCCCCCATCATGGGAGACTTATTTGAGGCTGTCATAGAGGGCTTCACGCAAAAAAAAAAGAAAAAAAAGAAGAGCATGATTTCATTATCTCTATTCAAATAACAGAGCACAGAGATGAAATTGATAGAAGGTTCAAATCAAGTCGGGTCTAGATGGTGAAAACGGCAGTTCTTCACCTACACAATGTAAACATGGAGAATTACCCGTGAGAAATATGAAACGGGTGTATTATATTGCAACCAAGTCAGCAACAATATTGCAATTTAAATATTTAAAAAGAGCTATTTTACCTGAGCAGCTTTGCAACCGTTTGAAACTTTTTCTTAGTTACGTTACGTTTACGTTGAGATTACGTTTAACAACCTAAACAAACATGTTGATTTAAAGGAGATAGTCAGCATTTTTTTTTGTTTTTGCATGTTTCCACCTCTAGCTTACTCTCTGGGGTTTGAAAGTCAAAAAGTGGTGGATAGTTTCTGAACATGTAGCAATGCATCTTTGCAACCTCAGAGCAAGGCACTATAACATTTTATTTATATGGATTTTATACTGTCAGTGATAGCTTCTCACTGCTGTTGAACATGGTCACATGGCCAATATACAAGGTGAATGTGGGGATTAGTCAGCATAAGGTATCATGTCGTTCATTATTTACCCATTTCAAAAAGCTACATTAAAAAAACAACATTCAGATAAAAAAATCAAACCAATGTATATATTTTGTACATGGGAAGACACTAGTGTGGATTGACTTTAAACCACTTACACTTCGAAACCATTTAAAAAAACAATGGCCTTTGATCCTAAACCTGTGGTACATTATTATGCAAGTCATTCCTTTTTTTTCATTATTACTTAAATATAATTGTTGTTTGAAATGATTTTTTATTCTGAAAAGGGGCATACAAAATAAGATATTTTCTTCTTCTGCAGCCTTTCATTTTATACATGTATTTTCTTTTTTATACAAGAAACGTGTTTGTTGTGTGTTCTTTTTTTATAAAATGAATTTAAAAAATAAATAAATAAAAAAGTCAAGCTGAAGGTAATCCACAATTTTTATGGTACACCTGTTATGTATGGACGTGGAATAAGTTTGCTATTTTCCAAACTATTTTGCTTTGTATCCACCCACTGCTCAAAAAAGGGATTTGCTTTAGCTAAACCTCACCTGAAAACAACTGCCACAAACATAGCATCACACATGATAGGAAAAGATGTGAGTGAAACAACCAGTTCTCCTCAAAACTCAGAGGGTCAGGAAAGCTTGGAATTATGATCTTATCGAAAAGAAAGAGAAAGAAAAATCCCCCAAAACAGCAGAGTCAATGGTTGTGGATGATTTTTTTTAAAGCAGACATTCAGAAAAAAATCCTTTAATATGGGCATGCTGAAGGGACGGATGTCTGCTCAGAACTCTGATATATTTTAAAAAGGGAAAGAAACAGATTTTTTTTTACAGAACAAATACATGTCCATTGGCAGAGTTAGATTTATTTTCTGCATCAATGACGTAGCTACTTATAGAAGACAAAATCATACAGAAGTTCTCCCAGTGCCAGCCAGTACTGACAGAGGTCCAATTGAATTTTTCATACCCAAGGACAGTGAAAAATACTTGGATTTTAACAATTCATTGATGCATCTCTGGGTAAAAATTACCAATGTTGATGGGACGAATCTGGCAAATGACACATACGTAGGACCCATCAATTATCAATTTAATAAAATTTTAAGTCAATGTGATATTACCAAGGGGGCTCATTTAGATTTACAATCTAGCATGACTCACACTTACAAAGTTATAACAACGACACTGGTTAACTTTTATGAAAAAGCCATCAAAAGCCAGTATAGTGCCAGTTTGTTTTACAATGCAGTAGGTGTGACAGACTCCCAACGCAATGGCTGGACTGAATCATGGGTTCTATCAGAGAGTCAGCCACTTTTACAGCAAAATCCAGAGAGGTCCACCTCATTGGGCTCACTCCCACAGATCTTATTTTCTGCGAGAGATGTTTTTTTAAACTTTGTCAATATCAGGATTAAACTGACATGGGACAGCGACACTTTCTGTCACATGGAACAGCAAGATTTAACCTACAAGCTGCAAATTTGAGGAGCCACTCTTTTAGTTAAAAAGTGTCCGTATCACCGGTCATGTGTTTGGGTCATGCAGTGGCACTGGTGAAAGAAAAGGCTTTGTTTCCTTTAAGAGGGAATGCAAAAACGTACTCCCTTCCTGAAAATTCAAGGTTCTGTAACCAGGAGAATCTATTCCTGGGACATATGGGATTCAAGGTCTCGTGCTTCACAAGGCAATCATGGGCATACAAGTTGTCACTGTTTAATTTACGTCATCTGAATATGGAACATCTCATAGTTTGCAGAAACTGTAAACAGATTCCTGCAAAAGCATTCCAACCCAGCGTTAACCAAAATACTTTAGAGTTTTACTGTATATCCTGTTTGTTGCTATGGGTTGAAAGATCTCCTTCTGAGAATAAATCACGTAGAATTTAACATTGGGTACACGCTTTTTCTCTTCAAGCTAAATGCCAGAGACGATAAGAACGCATTGTCCATACACTGAAATGGGAATGAGGCTGGAAATGAGGTTCAGAGTACTGCTGCCTCACATGGCTACACTAATTATATACTCTTGTTACAATTCTATTTTGGAGATCATCTCAAAGAAGCGTTGGTTCATTAAAATTAAATGAGCCAATCTGCCAGAAGGAATAAAATATGAATGATCATTTAATTGAAAACGTATTGCATCATCAGCTACATAAGCTTTTTTGTGGATTTTGGGCTTCTGACCAATTGCCATTATCACAAATACTCCTGGGAACTGCATATTTTATTGTCAATACATGCTCATCTCATCTACCTGGAGAACACTGACTTGCCCTCACGTTAAAGAGAGGTGAAAGGCCCACCTTTATAGACTCATGGATTTTCTCCAGAGTTTATTCATTACCCTAAAAGCATTGGGGGAAAAAAATCAAGAAATTGGTTCCTGAGAAATAATACAAGAAATTGGTTCCTGATAAATAATATTCATTATAATATTCAACTTCAGATCATCCATTCTAGCATGTGCACACACCACAATATTTTTTTATGAATGTAATAAAGCTTGTAGATTTTTCCTGGGCTTAGTATTGGCAAAGTACATCAAAGTTATATTTAAACAAATGCAATGGTATTTAATTGTATGGAGAGAAAAAAATATCAGAAATGTACCAGAAATTGAAAAGCTGACATTTTAACTCATGGCACGTGTTCTTTACAAATGTTTCAAGATTGTCACAGTTTTTCTCTAATTTCTTATTTCTAATAATGTTTTTTCTTCTTTCCTTTTTACCTGTACAACTTGTATTGTGCATATGTTGAGTAAGCCATTGAATAAAAAAGATCTATGAAAAATATATGATACATTTTGGTGGGTAAACAGTGTTTCTTTCATATTCTGATGCATGCTCAATAATAAGTGTTTATTTCAGGTTGTCTTTCAATTTTGAATATTTTCCTCAAACTTCCCAGCTCTGCACCAACTCGGGGACAGACCGGTCTTCTGGGACCTTACCTGTCATTCTACTTGGGCTGTGACTGGACAGTCTGAGGACTCCTATGATGACATAGATGCATGTTACTCTAGACATGATCTTGTTCATATTTCGGACCTCTCATCGAGGTAAACACAGGCTCTATAAAGGTTAAGGGGGGGCTCTATAGGTTTCAGAATGAAATATCTGTGTGACCCCGCGACCCAGAATGTGTGTGTTGTGGGAGGTAGGGAGTTCAGAACGAGCTGTTAATTTCAGTATTGTAACCCATCTCATCAATAGCATTATTTAATCAGGTCATTAATGAAACTTTGCAGACTAGAAGACAACAAGAGTTTCAATACTGTAAAAGCTGTGAGTTTCATTACCGGTAATTTACTCTGCATTGCAGAAATGTCACATATTTAAGTCCATCAAGAGGTTTTTAGGGAGAGAGAAAGAAACATGTTTTTCATAACTAGCATGCACTTCAGAAAAAAATACTCACACCATAGTGAAAGATGAAAATAAGAAACTTGGAGGCTCAGTTAAAATTAATGGGTGAGATAAATATCTTAACACTCTCCAAAGGGACAACACACACAGTTCTAAAAAGTCCCCACTCATTTTTTTTCAGGGCCCACTGTTTTTAAAACAATGCAAATGATTTAAGTGTCATGTCCATTTAGTAACATGAGTAATTAGACTACTGCATTAAATGATTTGAAACCCCACTCTCTTTTCTGATTGGATTACAAATGTGTGCATGTGTGGGTAGTGGCTGAGATCAGACAAAGGATGCATGTTTCTCAGACTAAGGTCTTCTATTGATCCAGGGAACTGATGATTTTTTTCTCTCCGATGTGGGAGAGCACACCAAAAGATGAAAGTCTCTCTGATAAGTCCTTTAATTATTCCAGGTGCCATAGCTCTTTCCAATATATTGACTCAGACACTTGATCAGGGCAGTAAAGGAAGATTATTGTTCGTATGTGCAGGAAAACATTTAAAAAAAATTAAATTTATTAATTTTACATCAATAAAAACAATGTTTAAACATACAGTGGGTAATATAAAAGACATAAAATGAAAGGAGGCAGAGAGAAGAAATAATCTTACAGTATCTGCCCCTTTTTTTCCAAAAACAAAAAATACAAAAGCAAACTCAATCCAAACAATTAACTCAAGCAATGTTTTCCAAGTAATTGAATAAAAAAACTTCATTTGTTGACTAGAAAATTACTAATAGAATGGATTTAACTAAATATTTTCGTATTTTGTTAACAACTTAGATTTGATCATTTTTTTAAACACGAGCATAGATTTAGCATATTTAACATTGTTTTCCAAATTGTTCCATAAATCAATTCCCTGTATCGAAACGGTCCAACCCTTCAAACTGGTCCTCAAAAACCTCAGTTCCCTTAAGACTATAACAAGACCTTCTCTTGACAAAAATCATTTGAACGTTTGGAGGCAGTAAGTTGTTTTGAGCTCTATACATAACTAATGAAATATTATAATCCACCAAATCATAAAATTTCAATAACTTAAGTTGGTTAAATAATATATTGGAAGGATGACAATAAGGTTTTCCTAAAATAAATCCCACAGCTCTTTTCTGGAAAATAAAAACAGACTTTGTTATAGTTTTAAATGCCTTCCTCCAAACTTCAACACAATAATTTAAATGTGGCACAAAAATGGTATTATATAACAAATACAAAGCTGTCTCATTCAAAAAATCTTTAACTTTATACAGTACCACAGTAGATCTGGCTAACTTAATTTTTACCGAAGTGATGTGCTGTTTCCACGACAGTTTGTCATCAATTACCACACCCAAAAACTTCACCTCATTTACTCTCTTGACTTCCACACCATCAATTTTTAGAAAAAAAAATCCATATTCTTTTTTGTATTACTAAATAACATGTAATTGGTTTTTCCAAGATTCAATGATAGCTTGTTTAATTTAAACCAGGTTTGTATTTTAGCAAATTCCATTGTTATCAACGCAGTCATTTGTTCAAAGTCACTACCAAAATAAAAGAAGGTAGTATCATCAGCAAACAAGATACAATTTAGCAGTCCAGACACCTTCACTAAATCATTTACATATAAAATAATCAACTTTGGTCCGAGTATCGAGCCTTGTGGGACTCCACATGTAATTGTACAGAAATCTGATCGTATATCGTCAACATACACAAACTGCTTTCTGTCCGTCAAATAGCTTTGTATCCACTGCAGAGCTTGTCCTCTAATACCATACCTGTTTAGTTTATTGACAAGAATAGTATGGTCAATAGTGTCAAACGCTTTTCTTAAATCAACAAACAAACTTATACAGTGTTGTTTTTGATCAATGGCTGTGGTGATTTTTTCTGTTAATTCCATAAGTGCCATTGATGTGGAATTTTTCGATCTGAATCCATATTGGCTAGCACTCAAGATGTTGGGTTTTTTCAAGAAATCTATCAAATCTGTTTACAAATACTTTTTCAAGAATTTTTGAGAATTGTGGTAACAGTGAAATGGGTCTATAATTTTCAAAAACACCTTTATCACCGTTTTTAAAAATAGGGATCACTTTAGCAACTTTCATATTATCAGGAAATATGCCCTCTGAAAGAGACAAGTTACATATGTACAGTAAGTAAATGGTTCAATGACCTGATGTATTACATTTTTTACAACCACCATATCCATATCAACCCAATCCCTAGATCTCTTGTCTGCAAATTTTTCAACTATCAGAAGTATTTTCTTATTGTCAATTTCTTGTAGAATCATAGTATCTTCACAGTCTTCAATCAAATAGTTCACATTAACATCAACCCTTGGGATTGTATTTGCAAGATTTGGTCCTATTCACAAAATGGTTATTAAATTAATTTACAATTTCATTTTCATCTTGCATTTCTTCATTGTCTTTCTTGAAAAACTGTGACAAGCTTGTATTATTTTTAGGATTTTTCAAAACACTGTTCAAAACTCTCCAGGTTCCCTTCATATCACCATTTGTTTTATGTAATAAATCACTATAAAATTCTCTCTTTTGTCTTTTTATAATTCCTGTTAATTTGTTCTTGTATTTTTTATATTTAGTCTCTGCCTCAGGAGTTCTGCATTTCAAGAAACAAGAATACAGATAGTTTTTTTTTTTCTTGTATGCATTTCTTAAACCTGTCGTCATCCATGGGTGATCTATAGAACGTACTCTCGTATTGTGTTTTTGCACACAATTTTTTTTTTGTATTTAACCTTTAAGATCATTCTTAAATAGAACATTTCAGCTACACACTGGGGGAATGATTTTAGGTGACCTCCTGGGTCATTCCCATGACCTTTAAGGGAATTCTTGATTGTCACCTGTCAAATCTGAGTTTGGCAAACAGTGGTGTATTATTTCTCTGAAATCACCAGCGATAGTGTGTTTGTGTGTGATGGGGTGATTCGACATGTGAGCGTTAGCCTCTTGTGTACACTCATGCAGAAGTGACCTAATACATCACCAAGACGCTGACAATAGCAATACTGACAAGCAGTCAGAGAGAAGTCTAGTGGGATTTCTCCACATCCCCAAATGCAGGGAAATTGACTCTAGGCTGAGATTTGGGATGGAGCTGGGAGGAGTTTGAGAAGTGGCAGAAGGGAAGTGTAAAATCACCTTGCCCAAGGGTACAGCATGCACAGATAAATATCTAAAAATTGATGCCAAGCAGTGAGCAGGTATATATCTGGTGTGGGCATGTGGATAAAGACAGAGGATGGACTCCTTTTATTTCAGGAGTTCAGCTGCTAAAGACCAACATAAAAGACAAAATAGTCCGAAATAATAATAAAATCTGAAACAATGAAAATAAACTGAATTTCAACAAATCTCGACTGAGGTAACAACAAAAAACTCTGAATTATTCCTTAGAATACAAACACTTTTGATGTGTACAAAATACTAAAACCCATATAATCTCACCGCATTATAAACTTCTGGGCCGATGTTGCATTTTAATAACTACAAATAAATTATTTATAACAAGGGATAAATCATAAGTTCCTTTGTAAAAAGATGTATTTTTAGAACATTTTGTATTATCCTAAATCAACATTTTTTTTATTCAGTAATATGGCCAGAGGAAATGCTTTACATTGAGTGTGTGGGATGGAATAAGTAGGATTAGAAGGTTAATCCAGTCATATTTCTTCACCATGATGTCTGTGTCATGTACATAAACAGATAACTACTTTAAAAGAATATTTCTCGGAGCACGTTTTGGATTCAGATCAAACAACCGATGGAAGTCAGTCAGACTTTAGTTGACATTCATATTTATTATCTGCAAAATGTGCATTTTTCCCCCCATCTTTTTGCCCCCAGGACATCATTTCACTCCACGTTCTTAGCTTGTATTTATGTTCAGCAGCAGTCATAAAACCTGCACCCTCCCCTTGCACACCTTGGACCCATTGATGCATTTGATAGGAGCTGCCAACGGTCTAACTTGATTTGGCTCATTTTTCATCCTTTTTCCTCCCCTTCGACTCCCGGCAAAAGGCTTTTAGTGTGTACTTGTGTACTGTATGTGTGTGGATGTGTTTGTGGATGGATGGGAAGCTGAGTAAGAAATAAAGAACTGAGTGTGTTACCATTCACGTGTGAATGTCACTCAAAGTCAGTGACACCTCAAGTATCCGAGTGTGCACGTACATATTTGTAGATTTATTTTGCGTGTAAGCAAGGTAGCAGTGCAATAATTCCCCCAAAATAAACTGATTCAGAGTGACAAGTGTCCTTCCCCTGGTGTCTTTCGATTGAGACAGTGCAACTAAACAAACTGCATTAAGTTGACACATGTCAAGTGTCCAATCTTATCTTAAACTAACAAATAAAACCTGATGCACACAGTTAATAATTGATGCTCCCCCATCAAGTGCCGGATCCTAAACTTCTCTCTTCAGGTGGCAATTTTCATCAGGTTACAATCAACAAAGGAAAAGGTGCTTTGCAATCCAGGGTCTGGGTTTGACTGATGGGCCTTTGCAGTAGCAGCACAATGGAGAGGAGGGCATATTGAAAGCATGTAATCAGACATTGGTAGTCTGTTCTGTGACTCCCACCCAAGAGACATAAGTGAATAAATGGAGTGGAGTCCAGGGGAAACAATCAGAGCTGTTGTCCCCCCTCCCTTTGCCATTAATCTGATGAAGACCTGTTTCCAGAGAAAAGAGACTGCAGATGAACTGCTTTGTTTGTGGCAATGGGGAGCCATCCTCATCTCCTTCATTTGTAGAGCGATCACGTTTATTATCGACGCTTTTCGCCCACAGTATTCACACTTCAGCTCTTCAGATCTGAATCACTCCTACTAATTATATCCAAATTATGGTACATTTACAATAAAATGTGTGCTTTTGACTCCCTGTAAAAAGTGGCAGTTTAGGCATTTTTGAAGACATTTTTGTCATAGATTTATGAAAAGTATTTTATAAATTGTGAGGTTAGTTAAAACACGGAGTTAGAAGAATCAAGCAAAAGCCTTAAGCAAGACTAGGTTGATTGTTAGCAAGACAGGAGTCATTTTATGTTTTTTTTTATACCTCAAAAATGATATAAGTTAGAGAAGACACTACATTAACTAATACTAAACCTCAACATTTTTGTATGACACTGTGCAGTTTAGTTTGTTGCCATTTTTCAACCAAACAACATCCACATTATTAAGGATTCAATTATTTTTTTATTGTCATACCAGCTCACATTTGTATGTTTGTGGTACAAAATTTGGACTCAAGTCCCAGATCAAGAAGCCTAATAATTAAATAAATAAATACAAAAGAGTATATATATATATATATATATATATATATATATATATATATATATATATATATATATATATATATATATATATATATATATATATATATATATATATATATACAGGTAGTCCCCGACTTACGAGCGCTCTAATACGAGGTTCCGGACTTACGAGCTGGCGAATTTTTGGAAAAAACGCAAAAAATACTGAGTTTTTCTGTGTTTTTTCACCACAGTTCGTTAGCTAAACATGTGGACACACGTTTCCGATCATTTTTATGCACTCATAAGCAGTTTTTCGATGAAAAACGAGTGTTTGTAGTCGCGCTAGCAAAACCGTTCCAACTTACGAGCGAAATTCCGGACTTACGAGACACGTGGCGGCCGTTCCAAATTACGAGATTTCCATGTTACGAGCGCCTCGTTGTAACGGAACTCGCTCGTAAGTCGGGGACTACCTGTATATATATAATATATATATATATATAATATATAATATATATATATATACATATATATATCATATATATATATATATATATATATATATATATATATATATATATATATCATATACATATATATATATATATATATATATATATATATTATATACTGTATATAAACCTGGTTAAAAAAAGTAAGATTAAGCTGAATTAAGTGCAGCTCGAGTTCAGCAGTCTGACAGCTGCTCTTCAGTTGACTGTGTGCAGGATGAGTGGAGTCCTTCATGATACGGAGTGCCCTCTCCCTGCATCGTGAAGTGTAGAGGTCTGAGGTGGTGGGAAGGCTCCTCACATTACATACATGTATGAGTGATTAACATGTACCGTGTATATTCCAGAAGTGCAAATGTTGCTAATTTATCATTCCATAAATATGTGGATGCATTTAGAGAGGACAGCCTAAGATGGAAGAGGATGACTCGCTGTGACGGTTCCTGAAAAGGAAAAGGCTTTAAAAAGGTAGAATCTAATGTTCTTTAACAGTGGAACAACTTTTTTTTATAAAGTATGTTGTAAAGTATGGGCTGTTTTATAAGATTAAAAATTGATTAAATATTTTGCCCTTTTCTCCATCTCCATGCTCTGACTGGTGTTACAGCTGATAAGGTAACCAGTTCATTGCACATCACATTGAACATGAACAGAGTTTCCCTTTAAGTGAAAAGCATATAATGGAATTTCAGAAACAAATGTGATTTTGGCCCAAGTTCAGCGGTTAAGATCCCATTGACAAGTGGAGTTGGCTGCTGTAATCTCCCCAAAAGATTTCCCTGGCCATTATCCTCCCACCTTCGACCACCTATGGATTTCAGCAATGTTTTTTTCTGTCACAGCAAAATCTGTCCCCAGGCACGAGTCCAACTAAAGGGCATTGAAGGTTGAGTCATATAACTGTAGATTTATTGTAGAAACAGAGGGAGACAGAAAATGAATTAGTTTTATAGCCCCCAGTGTGCATGAACCATTGTCACTACAGCTGCTATAATATCTTGTCATTCATACAACGCTGACTGCTGGCTGCACCGCTGCCACCATTGCTGGGAGAGAGCATCCATGTTCCAAGAACAGAAAATGATGATTCTCGTCCTCACAGTAATGACAACATTTGGAACCCAGGGCACGAATGAAGCTGGGTGAAAGACTGTCAGGCTGGCAGCCATCGTCAGTCAGCCGCTGTCACCGAGAGAGGGCAGAGTGCCAGGACGTCTGATGCCTCGCTTGCATGCCTCCGTGGGCCTGACAGCTGCCAGCGCGACCCACGAGCCAGGGAGGAGTCAAGAGGAGAAAGTGATGGGGGTCGTCATTTTTGAGGTCAGCTGCCATGTCAAAGCACTGAATGGTGCGGGCGTTGGTGGGAACACATGCTTGTCAAATACATAGTAAAAACTGACACACACTGGGCAGACACTCGAACACCCTCAGTGAGACATTATGTTTTGTGCACCAACAATATGATGTCAAAGTGTGATCATTTGTGACCCAACATGCCTCGCTATGTGAAGACTTTATAAATCAAACATCAAAGTTCATGCTCAATTATCCAGGCAAACATTTTTTTTTCTAACAAAGTTCCGTCAGGTCGCATCCATAGCCATAGTGGTCCAAAACGTCAAAGTTCATGCTCAATAATCCAGGTAAAAAAATCCAACAAAGTTTATTTTATTTTATTTTATTTGTTCATTTCATATTTAAAAATCAATTTACAAAACCACATAATAAAAGTAAACAATACATAAAATGAAAGGTGGCAGAAGAAGAAAATAATCTTATCGTATCTGCCCCTTCTTTAAAACAAAAATTAACTCATGACAAATAACTAATCACAATTATATGGTACATTTGAGATAAGTTAAAATATGTATCTTTTCAAAAACCTAGTCTTAATCATTTTCTTGAACATAAGCATTGTCTTTACTATTTTAACATTATTTTCCAGACCGTTCCACAGACTACCTTGAATTAGAGTAGACGACCCTTCAAGCTAGTCCTGTACTGTGGTTTTACAAAAATGTCCATTCCCTTAAGATTATAGGTACAAAGTTCTGTCAGGTTATCTGGATGTTTCATCCATCCAAAGGACTTCATCAGTCTGAGGAGCAACAACAAACTCAGTCCCACAAGCAGCACATTCTCTCCTTTAAACTTGTTCAATACCCAGGTCTGACACCCCCACCTCCACTATACTCTTTTAGATGTTTGGAACTCGAACCTCCTAATCTCTTGAATGAGAACGATCAAAACATTCCCTGACAGAGTCTTGAATATCCAGGTTTTTATTTTTAGTCTGAATCATCTTCGAAGCCAATTTAAATCAATAAAATAATGTCCTGTGAAATCTCAACTTTCCAGAAAAAAAAAAAAAAAACAGATGGAAATTTATTGCTCATCTGATAATAATTCACACATTAATAACAACAACAACAACAAACTCTCGTGAACCCACGTAACTAGCACCGACTGTCAATTTAACTTGTGATCTATTTTCATAATTTGTCAAGTTGGTCTCTGAGGCTTAAACACATTTTTCAGTATTGTTGATGACAGACTATTAGACTCTGTATTCCTCTGAGTGCCCTGTAAAGAGATTTCATTATGAAAATAGATTACAGCTTTTACATGCTGCAAGTGAAAAGTTTAACCATCTATAAATACTGAGAAGGCAAAGAACAAATAATACCGATAAGAAAAAATCAACTCCAATTCTATGTTGTTTGTTTTTTCATTCCTCGTGTCCTTATTTATAAATCCACCTACCAGCTAAATCTTCAACATTTTCTTTTCCTGGAGCAAATGTGAGCGTCTCATGGCCCAGACTCGGCATACAAAGCAGCAGCTCAGTCAGGTCAACCGAGAGATAATGAAACACCCAGATGTCCTTCCATGAGGCTACGTTTGTTTTCCCTTCCATCACTCTCAGCATCATTTCATCTGTTTTCAGGGTGTCGCACATCTATTCCAAAACCAGTGCATGTCAAGTGTTCACTGCAGTGTCAGTGCTGGATTTGCTGAATGCATTAGGATCAGCCATGACAAGCATTGCAACCAGATTTTGTGATTTTTACGTTTGTTCTGAGTGCAACTTGTAAACCTATTAATTTATTTAGAATATTTGCATTTTGAGTGCTTCATTTAAAGGACAATTTTAACATTTTCAGTTTGTCTGCAACTCAATTATGTTCATATCTTGTGGACATTCAATAAAGTATGAAACAGCCGAAGTTACAAGCTGCAAAATTTAATTATTATTATCATTTTTTTAAATCATTGGTACAGGGATTTTAGATTTTGCAAATAAGAATTTTAGCTTGTTGTATCTGTTGATGAATGCATTACTACTTATGTTAAAATATTTAATAAGATGAAATATTATTTTTTCTTACGTGTGTAACATATTATGCCATTACCGTACCCGATGAACAGTTTACGGACCCTGGGTAGATGGGAGCGTGCCTAGGAGCAGAGCCCCATGGTGGGTAGTTATGCTCGGGACCCCCCTGGTTCTTTGGTGAAGGTGAAGGCATTTTAAAAATAGGGGGGTACAGTTCGTATTCTGGGGAAAATGGTAGTAAAGTGCTGTACAGTATAAAGCTATCTACCGGCAATAATTTGCTAGTAAAAAAAAAAAAAAAACACATATCTTGCTCTTTACAGAAGTGATACTTTTGGTCAAATTTTCCTCAGTTCTGGTCCAGTGCACTCTGTCCTGCATAATATAGGTGTCCCTGCTCCAACTCACCTGATTTACGCATATGAACTATACTTCAACACTAATTTCTACAGATGCAGTTAACCTGGTTCAAACCTGGTGAGCTAAAATAGTAAACATCTAAAAGATGAGGGACGGTGAAAAACTGACGATCACCTGCCTACTAAGCAGCTATGGCTTGGAATGGGTTAACTGGGGTGCAGCAAATGCAGTGAAATGGGCCTTCGTTTGTGTACAGTTGCATCAACAGCAGTTTATAAATTGTGTAAATCTCCATGCTGATTTTGACTAAGAACTAATTGAAACCTTACAGAACAGTACAGAGCAAAGAAAAAAAAACTTTCAAAACTCTTCATTTCAACATATGATTATTGTAGATCTTTTTTTCTCCATCGCTGAAAATGGTTGAAGTGGTTTATGCAAATAGAATCCAATGGAGTAAATAGCTCCTACAGACTTGAATATAGTTCAACATTTCCATCTGTTTAAACATAACTCATTTGCACCAGAGAACAAGGCCAAGCACCAGCTAAAAGAAAGCTAGAACTTCCAACATAATAAGAGTGATTGTTATTTTGTTCTAGTGAAACAGCGCACGACTTACAGTTTTGATATTTGTAACTTTTTTTTCCTGCCTGTGAGCTAATTATTGCTCATACAAAGTACCAAGAGCCTAAATATTTCACCTGTCCGTGTAGCAGCTGGTACTAACATTGGATACCTTGGGCTATACAGCATTTGACTAATTAGTGAACAACACAATTCATTCAAGTGCAACTTTATAGAGGTATGCATTATCTTTGAACAGCCTCTTATACCTCTTGTCCTTTTATTTTTTATACACAGCAGATAGTAAAAATGGATAACTTTTTTTTTTTACTTAATCAGAAAATGAGCATCTATGAAATTATTTTTTTTTTTTGTGTGTGTACAAATTAGCTGCTTTTTTATGGTAAAATTATGGACAGGGGAAAAATGTATTTTATAGTACCAGGTTAGTTACTGGTTGATCAAATAAAACTGGCCTGTTCGGTCACCTGAAGAGAAATCTGTGGATCCATCTGCAAAACAATTTGAATCCACTATTTAGAATCACATATTGCAAATAACGAGGCCAGGCTTGTCCTGTTCGGGTGGCCCTGGGGGCTCCGCGCTCGGGGTCCCTCTTGGGGTCTTGGGCTCTGGTCCCCCCTTTGTCTGACTCGGGTCTTGGGGGTCGGGTCTCTGATACTTCGCGGTCACTATTGAATGTTCTATTAGAGAAGCCTTATACACTTATGCACGCTCACAACCACACACAAATAGATGCAGGGATGTATATGTGGGTATCGTATGTAGATATGTAGATGTATATGTGACTGCATATGTATGTATATGTATGTAGGTATAGGTATATAAATACATATATATATTTATAGAAATCTACTGCAAAGCCATGCATATGCTAAATCTTTTATACATATGTATTTTGTTGCTGTGTTCTGTCATGTTCTTTGCAGGTTTACAGACAGCGGTCAGGTGTATTTGCCTTGTGCTCTCTTTGTGTATATTTATTATATTTTGTAGTCTTACTTTCAGTCTTTCCTTTCTTTCTATCCTATAAAAAAAGCATAATGGTGTGAAGAGGATGGCTGTAAGGTGAGAAGGGAGGCCATCTATAAAAGGAAAAAATTAAGGAAAAAAAATAAAAAATAAAAATAACGAGGGCATATATTATTTAAAACAACAACAACAACAACAACAACAACAACAACAACAACAACAACAACAACAACAACAACAAACATGAATTTTGCATTTAAAAAGCTTTTGTTGATGCTAACTAAAGCTACATTAAGTGCTTCTTGGAGTACACCCAGCTAACTTCCTGCTCCTGGAACTGGCAGAAAGGATTCTTTGGCAGGAAGTGAACTCATACTCCAGCTTTGGAGCACAGCTGAGTTACATCCCAAAGCACCAGCCTCTCACTGGGCCCATTATCATCAGCTGACTGTCTTTTGATGCAGGCAAAGACCGAGCCCACAGGTAAAGCATTTTTGATGCTCTTCTCAGCGCCCTCAACAATCTGACTTGTCAAACAAATTGCTCCTTGCAGCTGTTCAACAATCTGCCCGCCGAGCTGAGTGTCATGCGTCGCCGCCGCCACCGTGGCCTAGTTTCCCCCTCACTGCTGTGTTTCTGCTCAAACACCATAAGGACGGCTGTGGCGCCCATAAGTGGCGATTCAACCAGACACCAATTCAGCACGTTTTCAGTGAAGGACCTTTTTATGTGGTTTCAAAGTGGTGGTGATGTGGCACAATCTGCTGCTATTCATCAAAGTGTCACATTGGAAATCTGTGCTCTGATTCATGCAAAAAGCTGTAGCCGTTGCACTTTGTGCGAAATATAAATACTTTTTTTTCCTTGAACATTGCAAATCGTCTCTTTCAATGTGGACCTTTTGCTGGTGAAGCATCTGATGAAGCAGAAGTCTAAGAAAATGTGCAACTCCTGCTCCCTGTGGATTTTTAAACAAAGGCAAACAAAGCAATAGTATTTAGTCATGCTAAATTATTTTGATTCTATTGTCTTTCTGTCTTGGCACAATGCATCTAATGTGGTCCAAGTAAAATCTAGCTTGATTTGAACAATGTTCCTGCAGTCGGGCATTGATGGATAGTGCTCCATTCCATTATTTAAAAAGAACTGCTTTCCTTACTGAACACTTCATCTGCCTCCCTGTTTTCCAGCTGCAGTACATTCCATTTTCTTCTGGTTTTTATCCCAGCTGATCTTTAAATCTTATCTTTTGTTCGAGCCAATTTCTCTATGACCGCTTTCTCGCTGGAATCCTAATTCTCATTACATGATCTATTTCTCCTCCAGATCTTTCCAATTCCAGATCTCCTTTGCACCTTTCCATCTATTCCCTTGTCTTTCTTTATCTGACCCTCTTACCTTCTTCTTAGCCGTTATCATTCAGGCAGTTTTTTTTCTCCACTTCCTCAAATAGCCGAGTTTTGTCTTAACTGTTTTCCCATATGGACACTGGCTGGTTACTGCCAGAAACGGGTGTTTAATGTTTCGTGGTGTTTCACCTGGCAGGCTGTGGACAGAGGGACAACCTAGCCAACTGTTTCAATGGGCCTTGGTAAGCACTGAGTGATGGTGCACTAAAGATTTTGTGGCAAGGCAATCTAATATGCAGCACCCCTATTCATCAACATAATACAGTTTTTAGAGTCCTTCCATTGACTCAGTATACTGTAGTATGCATTGACTCAGTACATTCTCACAATCATCATGAACTTGATATAGTCTTTATGCTGGATTATAAATGAAAATATGACATTTGGATATTATAAGAGTCATTACAGTGTTTTCACAATCCAATAAATGTTGAACCTTCACATGAGAAGGGTTGTGTTTCTCATAAAAAAAAACTGAATTACCTTGTTTCCATTAAAATATGTCATATTACCTGTCGTATTGCCAGAGTTTAATAATAAAATCATCTTGTGAATAAAAAAAAATCGTTATAGCCATTTTGGTCAAATCGTGTAAATGTCACTATGCATGATCTCATATGAGATCATGTTGTAAGATGTGTTGGCCCTTAAAGTTCGTGTTGGGGGTGATTCTCAACTACTACAACACCAAATGTAGGCCAATAATGTCTGTAAATATGACTAAGGTTTAGCTATTTCTGTGTTGGTTAAAGTAGATTAGCTGTAGTGGTCATCTTAAATTTATTATATCTACATGTTAATTGGTTGCAGATCTAAAAGTAATGATTACTTTTTTAGAGTTTCACTCAAATATGTTCAGTGGTTCATTAAACATTTTGCTAAGAACATTGACAGTTAATGCCACATCTTTATGTCTTGGTTGTAGTGTTGAGCTATGAATAGCTGTAAGATGTTGTCCAATGTGTAGTAATCAGATTGTGTGTTAGAAATCCTTAAATAATGTCACACTCAATGATGGCACATTATCTTTAAAACTGATCGTGCTATAGTCGTTTGTTTCAGTTTAGTTGTCTGTGTCAACCATCTTAAATGTGTTTGACGTCAAAGGATAATCAGTAGCAGATGACTAATAAAAAAAATCTATTAAAATCTGTCCAGTAGTTCATGAGATAATTGGCAACAGAGTGGACTTCAGTAGTTAGTGACAATGTTTTAAAAATAGATCTTATGAAATCTTTTTTTTTTCTTATGCAATCATTTAATGCTTGACATGTACTTTGGAAATAACTCTTGAATACCATCACACCAAATCTTAGCTCAATATCTGCCAAACGCCAGTTTTGTGATTGCTAAGGTTAGTTAGCTGTGGTGGGCATCTTGAATGAGGCTGACTCAACAAGTTGGTCTATTGTAGATATACTGTACATCCAATGATTACTTTTGAAAAGTTCATTAAAATATGTCCTCTGGGCCAACAGATATTTTGCCAACAACACAAAGACACCTTTAATAACCTAATTGCCCTCTTGTCTTTGGCGGACAGCAATAAATAGTACAGATAAAAATAAACTGTTTTTCTTCAGACGTTAGCGATCGGTGCTCGGGTGGAAGATGGTTCATGTAAGAAGACCAACAATTTAATGCAACAAATTTGCCCAATCTGAGCTTACAAAGAAGCTTTAAGACCAAAATTAGCAGTTTTGTGTGGGATAATCTCTGCCTAATATACACAAGCAAGCCATTTATTGTGAAAGAAAATCATTTTTTTGTTCTGATATTTAATTTCAGTGCTACTGAAAATGGGATTTTGTGATGTAGAAAATGATGTTTATATTGCCAAAATTAAACATGTCAATTGGAACCAATGTTGCAAACTACCAAACATCCTCTCCACATTACACATTTTGCTTTATTGTACATGGCAAAATCAGTAACCAGAACAACAATAAGCCACAGCAGCATCTCTCTCTTTTCTGTGCTAATGCTGTATTTGACTATAGTTTCACTTCCTTACAATTACTTCTTATTCTCACTTGTTTCGTTTGGTTAAATATTATACTTAACTTCAAAAGCGCATAAATATAATGAACAGAGCAGATTTCTCCATGGTGTCTGATGTGGTTGGAAAATGCATGCATAAACTGCAATTTTATGTTTAGGTGAGGCAAAATGTGACCATGTGTGCAGGAATGACTCATTTTTCCATTGCATTTTCAAACTGAAAGAGCGCTGCCCACTATTATGACATTTACCAGCATTATTTTTTAAGAGACAACAGCTGCTCCTAAAAGTGTGAATGATAAACAAAGTATGTATCCACAGAATTGATGTGATCAGTGAAATGTTGGACTTTCTGATATTTAATTTTAACCCAGGTGTCGTCAACATTCCTGAACCTATGACTTGGTGGTCTCCCTGAAAAGGACGTCAAGGCTCTCTTTTCTACCTCCTCCATGTACAGGTTGGCAACAATAGGAGAAACTGGAGACCCCATAGCACACCCATGTTTCTGCCTATAATATTGGCCCCCATATGTGACGTTTGTTGACCGCAGGCACAATTTCAAGAGTTGACACTGTTTATTTGGAAAGCGTGATCCTGCTGTTCTGAGCAGATTTTTCTACCCGGCTTAGTGAGCATGCATCAGGACATCGTCAATGGTTTGTCTATCCCTGAACTTTAGAAGTTTTACTACTCAAATATTTGGGCCTTGAAAATGTCATGGTTATGAAATAGGTACAAATAAAGATTATTATCAATCGGCAATGTAATTAATGTGCACAATCTGGATGATTGCTGATGCTATTAAACAATTAAATTATATTCCATCTAACATGCCTGCTTATTTTACTGTTGCAGTCACACATCTTTGCCTTGTTACTTTATTTCATGCATTTTTTTCTACTCAAACTACTTTGTGCTGTTTTATTTATCCATTTATCAAAATGTTTGCCTTTATTGGGACTTCAGTGCTATGATTTTGTATTAGTAATTTTTAAACTTTTTAAAATATTTACACTCTTTTACATTATTTTTCTATGGAAATGCATTGATTTTGCCTTGATGCTTAACACTTTGAGTTCAGAAAACTTTGTTTTTTTACACTTGTTTTATCAACTCGTTACATTTAACTTGCACGGACTCCAAAAGTTTATCAGTTATAGATGCATATCCAAGGATTATTTATTAAAATCTACCAAGTGGTTAAAGAAATATTTTGCTAACAATATAGACAAATTCATTCCATTAACTGAACTGCATTGCTGTGTGATGCCAATTGCAGTTTTGCCAACTGTTTTCGGAATTTTAAATTTTAAAGCTATTGTATTTTACCCTTTAGCTATTGTTTTGCAGATTTTAGCTTTTAGCTAATGTATTGCAGATATAAACTTTCATTCTGCTTGTTTTAACTAACTGTAAAAAAAAAATGCATTATTCAACAGATCCCAGCAAAGTCATAGCAATTACTAATACTACATTTTGTTTTTTGCAAAAATGCAACTCCTCTAGTTAAGCTGACCAGTTTGGTGCAGCAAAATAAGCTGCAGAAAACAAGTATTTGAAAGCAATGCAAACATTCAAGAATAAACTAAACTTTTCATGCAGTAAAACTGTTTGTGCTCCATGTTGAATGTAAATGTCATCTTCCCTGTCAAATCATCTTTTGTGTAATGTAATATGTTAAATTCTCGACAGTCTGCCAGCAAACATTTATCTAATTTGATCCTAATGTAGCATATGAGCCATAAAAATTAGTATAAGAAAAAAATTGTTTTGTATCCAGTCATTTGAGCCATTGTAACAAAAACTGCAATTAGCCTCAGAGTTTATGCCCCAACATTAGCGTCTAGTTCATCAGTTGAATTTTAAAACAGCAAACTGGAGAAACATTTAGGATTTTCAGAGCAAAATTAATCAAAACTATCTTAAAATGCGTGCAAATATAAAATGAACAGACAAGACATGCACCTGTGCTAGTGATAAACTGAACAAACTTCAAGCACGTCCACATTTTATTTCTCCTGGCCAACAGCAGAAACAGTTTGTGTTTGATCTAATGCTTTGGTTAACTCTGCACAAACATGATCCAGAGAGGTTGAACTCATTAGCACTCACATCTCTATACCTGGAAAATTGAACATGAAAATCTTGTTTTAGAGTCTTAATGGCTTTTCTTTTCTCTCTACGCATGAAACATAATTGTATAATACAATATGTACCAGAGGGAGGGTGATGGCAGAAGGAGAACACAAGCAGCTCTAATTTGGTCCAAAATTTGCTTTTCCTGGTATCTATGGCATTGTTGCTACAATTCTAATTATGCAGTAGCTCAGTTAGCAAGTTTACTTGAATTTAAACTATAATATGTTCAGTAAAGCAGCTTAATGTTTCAATAATGGACACAGAAACAAACTGAACACTAATTATGATGCAAAACCGCAATAACAGTCAACAGATTATAATAAAATATAACATCAGGGGTTCAAAAGACAAAGTACCTCTTGCTTTTGTCCATTTTTTTACAGCATAGAGACTGCCACCTTTAACGTTACAATCTTGTTGCTGTTGTGAAATATTTTCAGTGACAATTTTCCATCACTTGTTCTCATGATAAATGCTGTTTTGTCACAAAAATGAGTTTTCCCCCCAAACAAATTCTTCTCATTTCATTTAGACAACTAAAAAATATTTCAGCATGCCACTAGTTTCCATCTCCTCTTTCATGTCTGTGTCAGCACGGTTTTCTGTCACCGCTTTGGTGAGAAAATATGGCAGAAGTTGCTTTGGAGCAGAGATGATGTAGCCTGTCTCAAAGCATGGACTTGATGCTTGTCATCATTTTTTTCTTGTCACGCTTGTCACCACTCAACTATGTACTATGATGAGCTGTTTCTCTTTAACTACTATCAAACATGCTTTATCATCTTCTATCTTCTGTTGGAGATTGAGAGTGACAGGCACAAACTGGGTCAAAAGGAAACAGGTTAAATTAAAGACAGGCGAGACGTGTTCAAACACTCTGCCGAGAAACCACTTTGGACTTGAGCCGCTTGCAACACCTGCTTTGCTACAGAAAACACAGGCGAACCACAGAAGAAGTACCCCAACAATAAAACAGCCATTTAAAAACAGATCAAATGAAAATAAAGGAAGGGATATAAAATAAAATAAAAATGCTACATTATAAAAAATGGTGTAAAATACTAAAAACAGCAACATGTCTGCATTGATTTTTGCATTGAACTAAACAGTTGTTTAAAATCCCTTAGAGAGGTAAAAGTTGAAAGCTTCAGATCTTTTTGAAAAGTGTTACTGGAGAAAAAAATGAGAAGGCCCTTTTGCCAAATTTGGTCCACACTGAGAGGCACTGCAGGTAATGATGTCTTGAGAGTGCACACTGTAGCTGCACTGATGACGTGACATTTAGGAGGTGATATATCAAGGCAACAGACCAAGAAGTGAGAGTCAGTAGAGTGTGAGTCTGCGTGAAGCTAATATGACCAATCGACCAATGAATACAGAGTAGAGATAGATAGATAGATAGATAGATAGATAGATAGATAGATAGATAGATAGATAGATAGATAGATAGATAGATAGATAGATAGATAGATAGATAGATAGATAGATAGATGGATAGATGGATAGATGGATAGATGGATAGATGGATAGATGGATAGATGGATAGATGGATAGATGGATAGATAGATAGATAGATAGATAGATAGATAGATAGATAGATAGATAGATAGATAGATAGATAGATAGATAGATAGATAGATAGATAGATAGATAGATAGATAGATAGATAGATAGATAGATGAAGACAGACAGACAGACAGACAGACAGACAGACAGACAGACAGACAGACAGACAGACAGACAGACAGACAGACAGACAGACAGACAGATAGACAGATAGACAGATAGATAGATAGATAGATAGATAGATAGATAGATAGATAGATAGATAGATAGATAGATAGATAGATAGATAGATAGATAGATAGATAGATAGATAGATAGATAGATAGATAGATAGATAAAGGACATACTTATACATACATACATGACATCATCATCCATCATTACAGCAAAGATGTTTCAGCTCAGTAATTCATGATACCTTAGTATTATTTAATGATTTAATTGCTTGTGGTATGAAAGAAAATTTTGTTCTGTTTCTTGAGAATAAAGGAAGGCCATACCTTCGCCCTGAAGGAAGCAACTCAAATGAAGATCTTAGGGGATGTGTGTCGTCTGCTATAATCTTGTTTGCCTTCCTCATAACTCTGTCCATGTATATCTTTTCCATACTTGGCAGAGTGGTCCCTAACAGTTTGCTGGCTGTAGTTACTATACTTCTCAAGGATTTCTTCTGAGCCTCTGTAGCATTGCCAAACCAACAGATGTTACAAAACGTTAAAATACCTTCAATAAAAGCAGAATAAAACATTAAAAGCATTGAGTTATTGACTCTAAAAGTACCCAGTTTCTTTAAAAAATACATCCTCTGCTGAGCCTTAGTGCAAATAAGGTCAGCCCATGAGTCCCACTTTAAGTGACAGTCCAGAACCACGCCCAGGTACTTGTAGCACGAGACAGTTTCAATCTTCTCTCCATTGATGGTTGTTGGAGAGAATGACTGAAGCTTCCTGAAGTCAATAGTCATTTCTTTTGTTTTGTTTGTGTTCAGAACCAGTTTTGATTGTTTGCACCAATTAATGAAGAAGTCCAGAACTGGTCAATGTACAATGGTGTACAGTAGTTACAGCCAGTTATGAATCTTGGCACACCATAACAGGCCATATCCAACATCTGCAAGGTGCTTGCAGGAGCGTTCATTAAATAATGTTACCATAGACAATGGACAGAAGGAAAGTTGCAGTTACGGTACATGGCAAACTCAATAGGAACACCATTCATAGTTAAGATAGAAGAAGGGACTGCTAGTACTGGCTTCCTGTTTGGAAACAACATCCCTTTGGTTTTATCGGCATTTAGCACAAGTTTGAGATGGAACAAATCTGACTGGATGATGTCAAAAGCTGACTGCACAAGTTGGAAAACCTTATTAACAATTATAGCTCAACAATAAACACCTTTGTTATTGGTATAGAAATGTATGGATGCATCAGGAATGATCTGACCTACATAACTTATGTAGATTGTGAAGAGGATGGGTCCTAAGACTGAGCCTTGTGGTACACCATTGATGATAGTTGGCTAGCTGGAAGAAGTACCATTATGTTGAACACATTGCCTCAGATCTGAGAGGTCATTAGAAAACCAACTGGGTTGGTCTGAGAAACCAATTTATGAGCGCTTATGGAGGGGTGGCGAGGGGGTGGGTGGGGGTAAGATTAGGCTCTATATCATAAATTAGATTTTTTTAAACAGTGTGTGATATGTCAATTTTTGATCTAAGCATACCTGGGAAACAGTCATGTCTTTTGTTGGTGATTTTTATAGACTTGCTGCAAAGACAGTGGGATTCTGTTATACAGTATATGCAAATGGTGAATAGACAACATTACCACTGTAAAAACACTTTTGTTATGAGTATGCTCACAACATATCACAATGTATTTTTTACATCAGTTTATTAACTTAAAATAACCATAGGATTGCAAGCTTTCTTTCACACCCTGCACTAAAGCTGTAGAATATCAAGAGGTGCCGACAGCCTGTGTGTTAGTTTAAAATAAATATGTGAGAACATTTTTCCCTTTTTGTTCAGTTGTTGCCAGTTCTAGTATGGAAAAAAACTATTAACTTCTGCATCAGTTGACAAAGTAAGAGGTTTGTGTCAAGTGATGAAAAATATGAATAAAAAGTCTTAAACACTTGAGATGTTTTAGCTCAGCTGCTTGTTGAAAACTGAGCAACAGCCCAGGAGTGTTGATGGAGCTTAGCAGGGAGGCCTTTAGAAACCGACGCTTTTCTCCTCTGGAAATGTGGAAAATGGAGTCATACAGTTCACTGGATGTTACTGGTGTAGAGAGCTCGTTTGCCAGTTTTTCAGTGAGGCGTTTAAGATCAATGCTGTTCAGATGAGAGCTGATATCCCCTGGATGATTTACTGAGGAAAAAACCACACCAACTGTTGATTCATAAAACAACTAGATGCTGCTTTGAGGATCTATTTTCTCAATTCTTCTTAGGTTTACTTTTTATATGTGAAGGAGGCTAAATCAGACAAAGTGATATTTTTAAGGAATGTCATGCTCATATTTTTGAGTTGATCCTTGAAATTGTTTGGTAAAAATGATTTTCTTTTATTGTTGCACACTTGTGCAATTTAGGGATTTTTGTTTTATTCTACTCAGTGTGAGAAATTTGGAAAAGTTTAGTTTTAGTGGCTTCTGCTGATCAACTTGCATTTTTTTCATAATTATTTATTTTCTAAATGAGTAACAGGAAGTTGAGATGGAGGTATAAGTATTTTATTTCCATCCATCCATCCATCCATTTTCTTCCGTTTATCTGGGGTCAGGTCGCGGGGGTAGAAGCCTAAGTAAGGAGGCCCAGACTTCCCTCTCCCCAGCCACTTGGGCCAGCTCCTCCGGGGGAATCCCAAGGCTTTCCCAGACCATCCTGTCAATTTGACCCATTTCCCACATCTTTGAAGTTTTCTTGAACTAATATTAAAATCTCGTCTCGTTCTCGCAAACTCTGTAATTTGTCTCGTCTCGTCTCGAGAGTTTTATGTATCGTTACACCCCTAACCTCTCCACTTTCAACTCCTCCAACCCAGATGATCTTGTCACATTATACAACATCAGCCTCACCAACATCCTTAACTCTGTTGCTCCTCTGAAAACCCGGACCGTTTCCTTCTCCAACACTGCACCCTGGTTCACTCCAGAACTCCGCTCCCTGAAAACCAAAGGTCGATGGCTAGAGCGTCTCTATAAAAAATCCGGTCTCACAATTCACAAGGAACTCTATGCAAACCACCTCGTCCATTACAAGAACAGTATTTCTCAAGCCAAATCCAGCTACTTCTCTGACATCATCAGTTCCAATGTTGGTAATTCAAAAACATTGTTCTCTCTCCTCCACCGTTCTGTCTCATCTCCTAACTCCTCTACCCTCTCACATGGTTTCCACAGAATTTTGCAACTCCCTGATGTCATATTTCAATGAAAAGATTATTTCAATTCATAAACACCTTGGACCAAATACTGCCCCCAGCATCCTTGTTGAACTCCCCTCCCTCCCTCCCTTTCTCTGTCTTCTCCCTCCCCTCTGCTGATGACATTACTGACATTATCAGCAAGTCCAAGTCCTCATCCTGTCAACTTGACCCATTTCCCACAGTTCTTGTTAAATCCTGTCTCCCGTCTCTGCTCCCTATCATCACTAATATCATCCACTCCTCCCTAACCTCTGGCATTGTTCCCACAGCCTTCAAATCTGCTGCAATCACCCCCATCATCAAGAAACCAGGTCTTGACTTTACCAACTTCAGTAATCTTCGTCCGATCTCCAATATGCCTTTCATCTCCAAGATTCTTGAAAAAACTGTTGCTAGTCAACTTCACTCACACCTGTCTACAACAACATTTATGAAGAGTTTCAATCTGGTTTTCGCCCCCACCATAGCACCGAAACAGCTCTAATAAAAATTACTAACAACCTTCTTCTTGCTGCTGACTCTGGTCTTCTGTCCATCCTCATTCTTCTTGATCTAAGTTCTGCCTTCGACACCATCTGTCATTCTATCCTCCTCAACAGACTAACCTCCATTGGCATCTCAGGTACCCCGTTAGACTGGTTCAACTCCTATCTCTCTGACCGCACTCAATTCATTCAGCTTAAATCCTTCCGCTCCCAGTCTTCCCCTGTCTCCACGGGTGTCCCCCAAGGCTCTGTCCTCGGACCCCTCCTCTTCATCATTTACCTCCTTCCTCTAGGTCACATCTTCCGCAAATACGGCGTCCATTTCCACTGTTATGCTGATGACACACAGCTCTACTTGTCATCAAAACCTAACTCCACCCACCCACCCTCCATCCTCACCGACTGTCTCAATGAGCTAAATCACTGGTTTTCTAACAATTTCCTTCAACTAAACAGTAACAAAACAGAAATCATTCTTGTCTGTACCAAAAACTCTATTTCAAAATCAGAACATCTTCTCGTCCCCCTTAACAACTCTCTGCTATCCCCCTCCCCTCAGGTCAAGAGCCTCTGGTGTCATCCTCGACACCACTCTCTCCTTCACTTCACACATCAACAATGTTACTCGGTCTGCCTATTTCCACCTCCGTAATATTAACCGTCTCCGTCCTTCTCTCACACCCCGCTCCACAGCCATCCTGGTGCACAGTCTTGTGACTTCCCGTATCGATTACTGCAACTCCCTTCTCTACGGCCTCCCCAACAAATCTCTCCACAAGTTACAGATGGTCCAGAACTCAGCTGCCCGTGTCATCACTCAAACCTCCTACTATAACCACATCACTCCTGTCCTGCAGCAGCTCCACTGGCTCCCGGTTAAATCACGCATCATCTTCAAAATTCTACTTCTCACGTTCAAAGCTATCCACAACCTTGCCCCTCCTTATCTATCTGACCTCCTACAAATCTCCATCCCATCACGCTCTCTCAGATCCTCCTCTTCGCTACATCTCCATGTACCCTCTGCCCGCCTCTCCACCATGGGGAGCAGGGCCTTCACCTGCTCTGCCCCTCACCTCTGGAACGCTCTACCGCCAGACCTTCGAAACACCACCTCCCTTTCTCTGTTCAAGACAGCCCTGAAAACACATCTCTTTAGACTAGCTTATCATTAACTTTACTAAATGTATTTTTATTATTTTGCATTTTATAATCTTTATGTATTTTATATTTCAATTTGTCACTGATAATGTTTGCACTGTATTGGTTTGTTAAGTGTCCTTGAGTGTCTTGAAAGGCACTTTTAAATAAAATGATTATTATTATTATTATATTATTATTATGTGCCCGGAACACCTCACCAGGGAGGCGTCCAGGAGGCATCCTAACCAGATAACCGAGCCACCTCAACTGGCTCCTCTCGATGTGGAGAAGCAGCGGCTCTACTCCGAGTCCCTCCCGGATGACTGAGCTTCTCACCCTATCTCTAAGGGAGAGTCCAGACACCCTGCGGAGAAAACTCATTTCAGCCGCTTGTATCCGAGATCTCGTTCTTTCGGTCACAACCCAAAGCTCATGACCATAGATGAGGGTGGGAACGTAGATCGATCGGTAAATTGAGAGCTTTGCCTTTTGACTCAGCTCTCTCTTCACCACGACAGACCGGTACAGCGCCCGCTTCACTGCGGACGCTGCACCTATCCGCCTATCGATCTCACGCTCCAGTTTTCCCTCATTCGTGAACAAGACCCCGAGATACTTAAACTCCTCCACTTGGGGCAGGACCTCCTCCCCGACCCGGAGAGGGCATGCTACCCTTTTCCGGCTCAAGACCATGGCCTCGGATTTGGAGGAACTGATCCTCATCCCGGCCGCATCACACTCGGCTGCAAACCGCTCCAGTGAAAGCTGTAGATCACGACCTGATGAAGCCAATAGGACCACATCATCTGCAAAAAACAGAGAAGCGATTCTAAGGCCACCAAAACGGATCCTCTCAACACCTTGGCTGCGCCTAGAAATTCTGTCCATAAAAGTTATGAACAGAATCGGTGACAAAGGGCAACCTTGGCGGAGTCCAACTCTCACCGGAAACGAGCCTGACTTATGCCCCTTTTCCACCGGTCGGCTCGGGTCGGATGTTACGTCATATGTGCGTCGCAGAGACCCCCTTTCATCCTTTCCCACCGGATATTCCGTGCTGCTCCGCGCCAGATTTCCTGAGATTTTTGGGCTGGTTTCAGAGGGGTGCCGAGGCGAGCTCACCCGCTCCGGAAGTAGGAAGGAGGAGACTCGAGCAGTTTTCACGGAAGCGAGGGAAGTGATCACGGCAGGACTTTACATGAATAACACGGTAAAAACATTTTTTTTAATTTATAGCAAAGATGGGTCTTCAGCTGAACGTGTCCTTAATAAAATCACGTATTGCTCAAAACTGCAGGATTTTAAAAAGCAGGTTCGCCACGAGCAACACGCGGCGCGCGGGCGGCTTTGTGTCTTTAAATGTAGCTCAATGAACAGATATAAAATATATTTCATAGCTGACTTTATAGTACGAGGGTTCCTGAGCTCAACCACGCTTTAATATTGTCACGTAGTGGTCAAATATGCTGCATTTAAAGTAGTTTCGCTTTGACTTCTTCCAAAACTGTGCTTGCACAACGAAAATAAATTATAAAAATTCGAATTTTATTTCAAATAACTCCAACAGGATACATTTAGTATATGAACATGTTGTGATCACACTATATTTTTTTGAAAAATATCAGCTATGTGGTTTTTGATAGAATTGATAATATGTGATACAAAGTACAAGGGAGAAAATTAATGGAGGTAGCTTGACACATTTATGTCTATAACACATTGAATTTTATTTCAAATAACTCCAACAGGATACATTTAGTATATGAACATGTTGTGATCACACTATATTTTTTTGAAAAATATCAGCTATGTGGTTTTTGATAGAATTGATAATATGTGATACAAAGTACAAGGGAGAAAATTAATGGAGGTAGCTTGACACATTTATGTCTATAACACATTGAATTTTATTTCAAATAACTCCAACAGGATACATTTAGTATATGAACATGTTGTGATCACACTGTGTTGTTTAAAAAAAAAACAGTTTCTGGACTAAATTAATCACATTTTTCTTTTACAGTCAACAGAAGAAAATCACCAGAATTCAACAACCTGTGTCATCTTCTGGAGGAAGACGTGAGACACCAGATGGAAATTTGTTACTTCTGTTTGTCACTTCAAACTTTTCCTATTAAACGTTATATTTTCTTAAGTGGTGTCCTCGAACATTCAATTTCCTAAACTTATTTTATAATGTGAAGTGTGTATTGTGTTTAAATCCATACTGGAAGTTAAGAGAACTTTCCATTTGCATTTGACCTTTAAAGAATCATAAGATAAAGATTATTAGAATCTGCTCAACTGTTATTACGTTATAAATTATTTGGTTCTAGGATGAAGTCATACAAAAAAAGTCAAAAATTAAAAGTGGCCAAAGTCCTTTGGACAGTTTAAAGTTAAAGAATTCACAGACCATCCATCTACCATCTACCCATCTACCACCCAGCAGCAACTTTACCAGGGAGACACTGGCAGTTTCAAAGATCACAGTGTGATGTTTTAAATCAACTTTATTTATAAAGCACATTTTAAAAACCACAGGGTCAACCAAAGTGCTGTACAATAACATAAAAGACAAGTTAATTAAAAACTATAAAAAGCATACAAAAATAAATACATATAGTGTACCAGTCTTACTGCAGGTGTGTTAACATGCCATAAAAGATAAGATCACGTGTTAAAAGCCAAGGAATAAATGTGTGTTTTTAAATAAGATTTAAAAAGTTTTGAGGACTGTCAGCAGCAACTGCTCAGCTGATCTGAGATCGGGGAGGGCAGGAAGGTTGAAGCAGCTCAGATAAATATGGTTTTGCAACTTTATCAAGCACCTTGTGCATAACTAAATAATAAAATATGCTTTAATACATCTTTATTGTAAAAATACTAAATTGGAAAATACATGGGTTTAAAGAAGGCAACAAGGTAGGATTATGAATTGGGTTTAAAGATTACAGCTCATGAGGTACTCATTATAGCATGACATCTCTTTCACAACATTCTGTCAAAGCCTTTATTGTGTTCTTCTTCTAGTGGTGGCTAGTACTGTAGTAAATAGCTTGAGGGAACACTACTGCCACCATGTGGTAAGACGAGTAGGATTCTGGACCCCGCCCACAGAAGGGGTACAAAAAAGCTGTGGAAACAGAACATAGATGTGACCCGACCCGAACTGAGCCGATCCGACCCGAGCCGACCCGAGCCGAGCCGAGCGGTGGAAAAGAGGCATTACTGCCGGCAATGCGGACCAAGCTCTGACACCGGTCGTACAGGGACCTAACAGCCCGTATCAAATGGCCTCTTACCCCATACTCCCGGAGTACCCCCCACAGGGTCCCCCGAGGGACACGGTCGAATGCCTTCTCCAAGTCCACAAAACACATGTAAACTGGTTGGGTAAACTCCCACACGCCCTCCAGGACCCTGCTGAGAGTGTAGAGCTGGTCCTGTGTTCCACGACCAATACGAAAACCACACTGCTCCTCCTGAATCCGAGGTTCGACTATCGGTGCGACTAAGTCTTTTATTTATTTATTTTATTTTTTTGCGGCTCCCTTCCTCAAGGATCACCACAGTGAACTAAGTTGCATGAAGACTTGGCAATTATTTTTATGCCAGATGCCCTTCCTGACACAACCACAGACCACTGAGATGCCACAGACCTAAGTGCCATAACATACCATACCATAAGTGGAGCTGAGGGCTGCTTTCTAAGGTGTCTGGGGGAGAAATTGTGGGGGTAAAGGGCCTTGCTCAAGGGCCCAGAGTGGGGCAAATGATGGTGGAGACAGGTGTGGGTGTTTCACCTTTTCGCCTATCTCACCCACATTTTGATGTTGTCTTTACCAGGAGTTGAACCGGCAACCTTCAGATAACAGGCCCACCTTCTCTAACCTCTGTGCGACAACGCCCCATGGAGGTAGAAGTCATACAAATTATTATTTAAAAAAAAAAATGTTATGGTCACATTGTCATGTTACAAGCTGTATAGGTTTATTGTTACAATTTTACAAACAGGGAGAAGTTTAATTGTTTATACAGTATACATGAATCATTTGAGTTATAACAATGGCAGAGTGGTGGTGCAGAGGTTAAAGTGAACCTGTGATCAGAAGGTTTCCCCAGTTCAAATCCCCCATCAAAATGTGGCACTCATCTGTTCCCTTGAGCACCCTACATGGCAACCCTCTGCTTCATGCAGGGGGCAGTGGTGTCTGTGGTTGCTTAGGAAGGGCAGAACAATTCCTTGTGTGAGTTTGCTCACTGTGGCAACCTCTAAAGAAGTGAGCAGCCAAAAGAAAAAAAGAAAAATTTGAGGTTTGACGACTCAACAAATTATCTTTTTTTATTGTTCTGATTAGCACCAGGTGGAGTGGGTGGTTAAAATATTTTAATCTAAATTCTGATTTATTTTATTGGACATGCTGTATATTTTCTGATCTGCGCTTCCTGTTGTAAAAATTTTATGAGGACCAAATTGTAAGGAGTGCAATAATGCAGTTTAATTTACTCCTATAGGTGTTCGTGTCCAGCTTTAAACTAAATAATGTTCCATTACTGCTCCTCACAGCCCAGTATCACAGTAAAGATAAAAATTACACAGTGTGCCATTTTACAGAGTGCACTATTGCATTTTTGCTCTGTAATTTAGCACTACATTATACAGCAGAATGGCCACATTTACCATTCACTGGCTGCATAATAAACATTTTAAACAAAGCATCAGAAACACCACAGCAATTCTGAATCCATTTCCAGAGCGGCCCAATTAATAAGAATTACCTCCAGATTTATTTTCTGGTCTTTGTGTTTACATCATCCTGCACAACTCGACATGTCCGGTAATCATCCCTGAGCCGTTTCTGTCCCTGCAAACACGATGAGATTGTGCAACATGTGCAGAGTGTCAAACTGAGTTTGGCCATGGTTTCTTTATGCACCTGTCACCGAGGGCAAGAAGGGTTAATGTGGAACAAAACTGCAGCACCGGGAATCTTCCTGTTCAGGGATCTGGGTGAGTTAACAAGGTTCCCGGTCATGTGTAATTTCTGTTATCCTTTCAGTGAATAAGGTTTTTACACCATTAGAGATCAAACTGCTCTGCCATTCTTAGTTTAATAAGAATGACTTCAGACACTAATCTGAACAGTCAAAATCTGATCAAGACCACTTAAACATCTGACTGCTTGGAAAGAAAAATAAAATCCTAGAGGTTTAAAATTTCTACACACTGCCGTATCTCATTGATCAATAAAGATGGCCTGAGTCTGTGCACTAATTAGCATTTATTCTAAGGTTTATGAAAATTTCAAAGAAACAGATATGCTTTAATAAAGTTTACAGCAAAACTCAATCTATTACTTTGGCACAGGTCAGTCCAATGGAAATTTTATCAGGCTTCACTGTTGGCTGTGGAGAGCAGTCACTTCATGAAGTTTTTCATCCCTGGAGACAAATAGATTAACCATTTCTTCCACCAAGGCAATTTATTTTGTTTTCTTGAGCCTAATTCCTGCTGCAGTTGGTGTTCAGCAAAATAACCTGGTGAGTTTCATCAGTAATCTGCGAGCAAACAGGCTGGATTTCTGCAGTGAACAGGTTCAGCATTCAGCAGCTGGAGATACGGACATTTCTGTCAGCAACCAACAGCAAAATGTAAAACTCTGTCTTCAAACAAACTTAAATATGTGGACATTATTTATCTTTTAAATATAAAAAAATCACTTATGGCACTTTTAAGGCTGGTCAACTCGATTCTTGTATCAGATATGGTGGATTCTGCTCTTTAGCTTTTAATCACACCAAACTAGCTTGCATCATATTTGATTTAAACATTATGCCGAGCTGCACCAAATGTAACACGAGTGGCATCTAAAGAAAACAGGGTGGCTTAGATTGGCTAAAATTATGAGTGCAGTATTGAAGTTATCAATAAAAACTTTATTTGAACTGTAAGGATCATTTCCCAAAACTGTCAACATGAATCACAATGCAGTTGACTTTGACTTGTCTGTAATAAGAATCTACATTAATGAATTTTGGTTGAACAAATCATAAGATGTAGGCAAGGAACTAAATCTGACTCCTGTTGTCTTTTCTCTGAGCTTCCATGATCCATATATTGATTCTCACCAAGATAACAAAAACAAAAAAAAACATTCAGGTTAATTATTTACATCTTGACTGTACTGTTCTCAAAACGGTCTTGTGGACTCCCCTTAACCATAAACCGTTCATGTAACAAACACAAACAGACAATCCTCGTATGCAGCTCGTTCTTAAGGAGCAATCGTTCTAGCAGGTATCAGGAACAACACTGATGTTTCAAAACTATGGATCCCCAGAAAAGATTCATGCAAAATCTGGTGATGCATTACAGTCTACCGTCAGTAGAAACACTTTGAAATGCTCATGAGGCTTTCAAGAGACTGTTCAGATTTCTTTGAAGTGGGGTTCAGTATTTTGCCTGCTGCAGAGGGCAGTCACAGTGATCCTAATTTGGAGCTGGAGAAGGCTAGCTATGCTACTTATAAGGCAGCTCATAGTTACTGTTTATAACTAACTTTATTTTAGAATTCAAAGGCACAAAATTAGTTTATTTTCTGAGATATGATAGAGATATGATTCTTGTTTGATATTTGCTGCCTCCTGTGTTCATGCAGTCAGATATGCCCTGTTATGTGGGGAAGTGGAATTGTTATACAGTTCTTTAAATCACTGCACAGCTTTACTGATTCTTAAAATAAATCTCATTTGTCATTCAGGTTTTTTTTTTTCCTTTGATAAATGCTCTTTCATGCCTCACTAACATTTTTCCTCCTACTTGACAGCAGGTTTAGTCTCTTCCAGCTCCTTGTTCTAAAGAAAAAAAAAGTTCTTGCTCATTTGTCATTGTTCCGTTATGTGCAGCCACACTATTCTCCAGGGCATTTCTGCAACTCTGAATACATGGTTGGGCGAGGGTAGCAGGCCAGGATTCCAGTACCAATGACCCACCTCTTCGCCATACCAGTCAAAACAACCTAACTACAGGATTCCAGTACCAATGACCCACCTCTTCGCCATACCAGTCAAAACAACCTAACTACAGACAATACATCTCTAACCATCAGAAGAAAAAAATTGGACATATAGTCAAAAGCTATAAAGATGCTACTAAACTATAGGACCCCTTTAAAGGCATTGAATGAGCCATAATGACTTATATGTGTTTGTTAGCAAAATAATCAACTACTGGATTTATTTTAAATAAAATTCTAAAAGTTTTCTCTGGATGTACATCCACAGCTGATTTTCTGTTGGAGTCGACTAAAATAAATATGGCTGCCACAGCTTTCTGACATTAACAAAACATAAATAGTAACTCATTAAATGTTACAGACATTGGGCTCAAAGTTGGTGTGGTGGTAGCTGAGAGTAATCCACAACACATGTTCTGAATTCTAACATATCACACAAAATATGTTGAAAATATTTGCATACAAGGCAGCAAGTGACATTGGCCCTTTCAAGGAATGCTACTTTTGTATTGCATTTGTAATGGGTATTCTTGAGGTCATAAATCTGCTCCACATTAACTCTCCAGGTTGGTTTGCTCGGAAAGGATCACAAGTTTTTTTCAGAGTTAACATCTTTATTTTACACAGGTAAATGCATGAACAAGAGATAATTATACAAATTACCTTCTATCTCTGGGCTCCTTGCATAATTCTGAAGTGTGTCAGGTCTGCTTTCACCCTTATGAACTATGTTTTTCCTACTCGTTTTTCCTCCATTCAATAATCAACAAATGTCCTAGTGACATTTATGCTTTTCAATTTCTATCCAATCAAACACCTTTACAGACTCTCTGAAAACCCTCCCATTTTCCATTATGTCCAATCAATCAGGCACACATTAGATGTCATCTCTTTAAACCAAGTATGTGACATATCCTATCTTTCCATTAGACAGATTACCAACACACATAATCTCACAATGACTGTGAAATGCTGAGTACACCTGGGTAATTCAGTCATTTTCAAGTTTTAGACCTCGTTAGCCTACTCTTTGAAACTTTATTATGTTATGATCCCTCCACAAACACTAAAATGATGTGAACCATAATTTAAACTTATAGTTTATCTTTATATGTTCTATTTCCTTAATTCACAATTAAACATATCAACCAATCCATACGGTGTTATTTTCCACAATTTACAAACAAAGCTTATTTTATTCTTAATACTATGAGTTAAACTTGTATATTTTAGTACAACTAAAAATATGCAACTTGAGCAAAATAAACAGTTTGACCATTAATAATCAAAATTTTGCACATTTAGAACCAAAGAGTTTCTATTCTTAATTGTTGGCAGTGTTACAATCAAACTGCACAGTTTAAGACTTCAGCCACTCGTTTTACCAACTACAGTAGGTAATGCACTCAGGAGGGACAAGTACCCCATCTAGCCCCACTTCATACCAACCAAACTACCCCTTCACAGGAGGATAAGTTGCATTTGTTTTAGTTAAAGTGACCATAAAGCATAAGAGAGCTGAAGGAGTGTTGGAGCAGCTCTTTGTGCTGCATTTACAACAAGTGCAACCATGATAAATGAACTGTTTGAAAGATTAGTTCTCTGTTTGTATACAGTACTTTAAATCTTACCATTTATGTAACAAGGTATTCTAGGAAATGTGTATCAACTTTTAGATACAATTCTTTTAAACCTTTAGAAAAGTATAGTCTAAAAATATTAAAATGCAAAAGCACCAACACAAAGTAGAGTTTCTATACAAAAATAATTTTTGAAGCTTTTTAACTGAGCATTTTGGGAATTTTTGAGGTTCTTACACAACAGTCAGAAAACCTCTAGTGGGCATAACCAAAGTATGTTGGTGGTAGAAAGCAGAAATCCTTTTTTGACTGGGCTGGAACTATCAATTCACAAAGGAATAAATGACAACATGAAAGCTTCAACAAAGCGAGACGGGTTGGTAAATATGTCATTTGTGCTCTCACAAACACGGAGGCTGTTGTGTGCAGGCCAAGTTCACAGCCAGCAGCTATGATCAGATGCTGGGGATGAAAAAAATCTGGTAAACATTGAGAGTGACAGTAGTGAGAGAGTGGGAGGTGTGTGCGGAAAAGCTCTTCATCAGTCAGAGCCACGTCCAGCTGTCAGAGCGTCATCTGCATGATGCAGCTATTGTTTACACCCACACATTTAGATACTTGCATGGAAGATTAGATGATTTGTGGAATATAATGACAACAATCATGGGAACTGTAGACACTATGACTGTGTTATAAAGGGGCTCAGGCAGAATCTGCAGAATGAGTATCTTAAGAGTTTGAGGCTATTGTTTAGACTCCATGAATCAGTACCAAATCATGGTGGAGTTAATGCACCTGAATAATCCTCGGAGCTATGCTGTCTGGGGCAATTGTAATTGCCTCTGATAGGGTCTGCCAAGGCAGCTTGCTCCTAGTTTACAAGTCAGGCAAAGAGCAATTCCAAAAACTGATATGGACAGAAAATTGCAAGGAGCTCAGTGTCCTTTGCCCAAACTTGGGTTATTGGGGTCCCTCCCTGGAACCAGGCCTGAGGGAGAGGCTCATGGGAGAGTGCCTAGTGACTGGGTCTCATGGAGCCTGGTTAAGCTCAGTCCAAACCAGCAACATGGGTTTGCCTTGCTGTGGACCCACCACCTGCAGGAGGGGCCAAATGAGTCGAGTGCATGATGCCATGGGCAGAGGCGCCTTGGCACTCTGACCTTGGCTCACCAAAGTTGGCTCTTGGGACATGGAACATAACCTCTCTGGTGGGGAAGAAGCCTGAGCTTTAGAGGTACCAACTATATATCGTTGGACTCACCTTAACACACAGCATGGGCTCCAGAACCAATGTCCTTGAGAGGTGCTGAACCTTATTCCACTCTGGTGTCACCCATGCTGCGAGGTGCTGAGCTGTGTGGGTCTACTCTTAGTCCCCTGACTTCGTGCCTGCGTGTTGGAGTTTTCCCCAGTAGATGAGAGTGTAGGCTTCCCTGTGCCTTCGGGTGAGGGGATGGGCACTGATTGTTGTGTGTGCCAATCTGCCAAATGGCAGTTAAGTGTATCCAGATTTCTTGTAGTCCTTAGTGGGAGTGCTGGAAGGTGCTCCAGCTGGGAACTACTTTATTCTGCTGGGGGCCTTCCATGTCCACATGGGTAACAACAGTGTGACCTGGAGGGGTGTGACTGGGAGGAATAGCCTCATTCAAGCAGATGATGGATGGATGGATAGATGGACAGATGGATGGATGGATGAACATTTAGACTTTTTTACAAATGCAATGAAAAGATGCAGGGATAATAGAAAATGCTGCCTGTTGTCAAAGGCTATGTTTTTACCTGTGTCTATGTCTGTTTGCAATTGTCTCTAGAATTAGCAAAAAAAATATTGTGGAATGCTTGGAAAAACACTGAAAACTAGCTAAAACTGATTCACATATAGAGTCATTCTAAAAGAACATGGCTATCACAGCTAAGCAAATGGTGAACACCAAAATGTCTATAATGTAATGCAATTTTACAGATATTGAGCTAACATTAGATGTATTATGTGGGACGGCCGTGGCGTAGTGGTAATGGCAGTCGTCCCCCGATCGGAAGGTTGGCGATTTGACTCCCGGTTCCCCACACCAAGTGTCGTTGTGTCCTTGGGCAAGACACTTAACCCCAAGTTGCTCCCGGTAGGACTGGAAAGCGCCTTGAATGGCAGTCTGCCGCTACCGGTGTATGAATGTGTGTATGAATGGGTGGATGGTTGGTATTGTAAAGCGCTTTGGGGCCCCACATAGGGGGCTGGAAAGCGCTATATAAATAAGCTCCATTTACCATCCATCCATATTAGTGGCAGAGAGTAATTTCCTACACATACTCTGAGCACTAACTGATCAATGATCTCTGTCTAAAAACATTGCCATTAACTAAAGGAGCCAACTGTGACTGTTAGTAAAATGTATTATGTATTATCTAATATGTTACAATTGAACATTTATAATGGGACTATTGAATGGGACCATCCATCCATCCATTCTCTTTTGCTTATCCGGGGTCGGGTCCCGGGGGTGGTAGCCTAAGTAGGGAGGCCCAGACTTCCCTCTCCCCGGGGCGGCCGTGGCACAGTGGTAATGGCAGTCGACCCCAGATCAGAAGGTTGGAGGTTCGAATCCCGCGTCCGCCCACCATGTGTCCTTGTGTCCTTGGGCAAGACACTTAACCCAGAGTTGCTCCCGGTAGGTCTGGATGGCGCCTTGCAAGGCAGGCTACCACTACCGGTGTATGAATGTGTGAATGAATGGGTGGATGGCTGGTATTGTAAAGCGCTTTGGGGCTCCTCACAGGGGGCTAGAAAGCGCTATATAAATAAGCTCCATTTACCATTTACCATTCCCCAGCCACTTGGAGCAGCTCCTCTGGGGGAATTCCAAGGCGCTCCCAGGCCAGCCAAGAAACAGTCCCTCCAGCATGTCCTGGATCTTCCTCTGGGTCTTCTCCCGGCGGGACGTGTCCAGAACACCTCACCAGGGAGGTGTCCAGGTAGCATCCTAACCAGCTGCCCGAGCCACCTCAACTGGCTCCTCTCGATGTGGAGAAGCAGCGGCTCTACTCAGAGTCCCTCCCGGATGACTGAGCTTCTCACCCTATCTCTAAGGGAGAGCCCAGACATCCTGCAGAGAAAACATTTCGGCCACCTGTCTCTGAGATTTCGTTCTTTCGGTCATAACCCAAAGCTCATGACCATAGATGAGGGTAAGAACGTAGATCGACCGGTAAATTGAGAGCTTCACCTTTTGACTCTGCTCTCTCTTCACAATGACAGACCGGTACAGCGCCCGCTTCCCTGATGATGCAGCACCTATCCGCCTATCAATGTCACGCTCCATTTTTCCCTCATCTGTGGACAATACCCTGAGATACATAAACTCCTCCACTTGGGGCAGGACCTCCTCCCCGAACCTGAGAGGGCACTCTACCCTTTTCCGTCTCAAGACCATGGCCTCGGATTTGGAGGAACTGATCCTCATCCCGGCCGCGTCACACTCGGCTGCAAACCGCTCCAGTGAAAGCTGTAGATCATGACCTGATGAAGCCTATAGGACCACATCATCTGCAAAAAAACTGAAGCAATCCTAAGTCCACCAAAACGGATCCCCTCAACACCTTGGCTGCACCTAGAAATTATGTTTATAAAAGTTATGAACAGAATCAGTCACAAAGGGCAAACTTGGCGGAGTCCAGCTCTCAATGAGAGAGAGGAGAGAGAGAGAGAGAGAGAGAGAGAGAGAGAGAGAGAGAGAGAGAGAGAGAGTCTTTATTGTCATTTGCACCGCATGTGGTACATGTGATGAAAACGAGATTATGTACACGGGGTCCCAGTTACATCCAACAACAAATGCAAGAGAAAAACAGTAATAACATCTAGAATTAACTAAGAAAAACATCAACTAGTAATACACTAAGCCTAATATAGTGGGAATAAACAGCAGCACGAACATGAGTTTGTATGAGCAGATGGTCACAGATGAACACAGATGAACACAGATGAACACAGATGAACACAGATGAACACAGCAACAAGAAAACAGATCAGCATCAGCATGATGTGATATTTTGCAGTGTTTATTTTTTATTTTATTTTAATTTATTCATGAGTCTAACAGCCTCAGGGTAGAAGCTGTTCCTCAGTCTAGTGGTTCTACACTTGATGCTCCTCAACCTCCGTCCTGAGGGGAGTGGGGCAAAGAGTGAGTGTGCTGGATGAGTGAGGTCTTTCATGATGCAGGTGGCTCTTTTCCTGCATCTGGAGGTGTAAATGTCTGTGATGGTGGGGAGACTGACTCCAACAGACTTCTGTGCAGCCTTCACCACTCTCTGTAGAGCTTTCCTCTCTTCAACTGTGCAGCCTTCACCACTCTCTGTAGAGCTTTCCTCTCTTCAACTGTGCAGCCTCCATGCCACACGTTGATGCTGGAGCACAGGATGCTCTCCACTGCACACCTGTAGAACGAGGTGAGAACTGGGCTGCTCAGACCAGCTCGTCTCAGCCGTCTGAGGAAGTAGAGTCTCTGATGACCTTTCTTGATCAGGCTGGTGGTGTTGTTGCTCCAGCTGAGGTTATCATTCATGTGTACACCCAAGTATTTGTAGCTGGAGACCACTTCCACTGCAGACCCACCTATTTTCAGTGGGGCATGGGTGTGTTTGTTCCTTCTGAAGTCCACAATCATCTCCTTTGTCTTCTTCACATTCATGTGAAGATTATTCTCTTTGCACCAGCTCTCCAGGTGTTCCACCTCCTGTCTGTAGCTGGACTCATCATTGTTTGTGATGCATCCCACCACCGCTGTATCATCTGCAAACTTAACAATATGACAGCCTGGAAGTGTGGCTGTACAATCATATGTGAGCAGAGTGAACAGAAGGGGGCTCAGCACACATCCCTGAGGAGAGCCAGTGCTGAGGGTTATGGTGGAGGAGGAGAAGTTGTGGATCTTCACGGACTGTGGTCTGTCTGTTAAGAAGTCTAGTACCCAGTTACAAATAGAGGGGCTTAGTCCAAGTGTAGATAGTTTGTCTATCAGAGTTTGGGGGATCATGGTGTTGAAGGCAGATGTGAAGTCCACAAAGAGCAGACGCACGTATGAGTCTTTCTGATCCAGGTGGGTGAGAGCAGTGTGGACCACGGAAGAAATGGCGTCCTCTGTTGATCGGTTCTCACGGTATGCGTATTGATGAGGGTCCTCGTTGATGGGAACAAGCCCGACTATTGAATCAATGAGTAAAACTGTATTGCTGTTTAACTCAAGCCAATTAAAGATGCTCATCCCAGCTAACCAACCTTATGAGACAAAACTGGCTACAACTATGCACACTGTACATATATTAATATATAAACAAGAAGAAAAACAAAACTATGAGCAATACACATACTGTGTTTTTGCTTAAAACCTTGGTTCTGACTTTTAGCATAAACTCAGTGTTAACAAAATATCACATTAAAAGCAAATCTGATTTTAATAAACCACTCAAATAATATTGACTGGTTGTACATCTACAACTAAAGAATTTTTGGAGCCAACCCAATTCAAAATGGCCACCATAGCCAGGTAAACTTTAAGAACTGATTTTAAAAAAGGCTATAAATGTCAGTTTTACAGAAAGAGCTTAAATTTGGTGTGGTAGTATCTGAAAGTCATTCACGGGGCAATCACATATTGCAAGAGCTCACAATACTGTAAGAGGTTCATGATGTAATTGATCATAAAAACAGCTATGCTTCATCTCTTCTCAGCATATGCCTTCACTTAAGGAATGTAAGGATTTTAATAATGTCTGTGATTCCTCTTTTTGTTTCTATAGAAGAGATTTCTGGCATGCTGTTAGGTTTGTCATGGCTTTCTTCCATCTAATCCAACTGGTAAAAGCAGATGGCTGCCCATCCAAAACCTACTGGTGGAGATCTCATCTGATTAAAGAGAGTTTCACCTTCACTGTTGTGGAAGGGAAACACCATTGTGTTGTGGATGCTCAAGATGAAAATAATAATAATAATAATAATACATTAATAATAATAATAATAATAATAATAATAATAATAATAATAATAATAATAATAATAATAATAATAATAATAATAATAATAATAGTCGTACAATCACAGAAACGTTTATAGCTGTGGGCTGATTACACCAGACCTGCTTTGGAAATTTAAACCATTAACAAATGAATAACACTGCTTTATGTGGATCTTTAAGATTATAAAAAATACGTAATTTATCTATAAGTTACACATGTTAAAAGGTCAAGAAAACATCTGAAGATTTCCTATATAGCCTGTTTGTCTCAAACAAATATGACATAGAAAAAAAAAGATGCTTCTAGCCTGTAATTTTCAATCTTAACTGTCACCAAGAATGGACAGTTGAGGCAAACTAAACATGACATGCCCTGATGCATGCTCAATAATCCAGGTAGAAAAATCCAAAAAAGCTAAGTCTGGTCCTCTGGACCCAAAATGCATTATGGCAAAGACTGGTTCATCCCAAAGATCCAGTCCCCCGGCACAAACAGAGTAATATTGTGTATGCTGTTCAGTGTCAGGAGGGCTGTGATCAGTCTTATATCGGGGAAACTAAACAGCCACTGGCCAAAAGGATGGCCCAGCACAGAAGATCAACATCATCAGGTCAGGACTCTGCAGTCTACACTCATCTCCACGCCAGCGGTCACTCTTTCAAGGATGAAGATGTTCACATCCTTGATAGAGAGGAACGATGGTTTGAGAGAGGAGTAAAGGAGGCCATCTTTGTGAAAAGAAACCGCCCATCATTAAACAGGGGTGGAGGCCTCCGGGTTCAACTGTCCCCCTCCTACAATGCTGTGATTGCTGGTATCACTCAGCCCTCTGTGAATAGCAAACAACCATCAGGGTGCTAACGATCCATTGTTAGGCTGATGGTCCTCCTTGATCATGTGAGCAGCTGGTTTCAGGCTGTCATCAGCCAACTGGTTGTGTAACACTGTGAGAGGGTGCTATTTATAAGACTGAGCTGAACCCAGCACCTCAGACTGAGGAAGTCTTTCGGACGAAAGACGAAACGTTTCTACAATTTTTTGCTTTGTTTTTTTTTTTTGTTTTTTTTTTTTTTGTTTTTTGAATGTCCAGAGGACCAGACTTAGCTTTTTTAGA